>UCOK01017996.1:0-35306 GCA_900474325.1 Synergus umbraculus | reverse complement strand
CATACCCAAAATGCATTAGAAAGTACACTGAGAAACTCTGTGTTAGAAAAATTACTAATATCGATAGCAAGTAGGTGCAAAATCCCAAAATTGAGACATTTTAATACAGAAAATAATAAATTTTACTATTTAAATAGGAAAAATTACTATTGAAATAGTAAAATTTATTATTTTCTGTATTAAAATTTTTCTAACATATAAAGTTTCTCAATGTAAAATAAATTTGGCCTGGGTTTGAATCATGTAACTCGAATTGTCCCATTGTTCTTAAATTTTCGCAATTTAAAGAAATTGATTCTTTAAAAATCTCAATGATGAGATTTCAAGTATGTGGTTGGGGGTCGTCCATTTATTTATTTATTATGTAATGCTAAAATGTGAAAAAAACAACTGTTTTTCCATTCAAATTAAAAGCATCTATCATTAGATTAGCCGCAAAGCTGACAACCCTCAATTAGAAAAAAATAATCGTGTATTGAGACAAATAAATCAAGAAACGAGTTATTCAAATACAAACACGACCTAAATAATCTCGACCGATCATGAAGGGAATGACAAATTTGAAATGGAAATGAATCGATTATAAGCTGGAGCTAAATTAGAGTACCTTGAGATAAATCTTCTAGAAGCGAGAATTGTCTCTGAAGGAAAGCACAAAAGTGCATTGAACTTAAATTTTACATTTTAATTAATTTTCAACCGTAAATCATTCAGTCGATAACTTATGTCTTCTTTGGCCACAGAAATTTGAATATCATAACTGAAAATATATACCTGTGTGGGTATACTGTATAGGGCATTTACAAATGGACTTCGGATAGGAATCTTTATCGCTTCTTCTTCAAACCGGAAGTCTCTCGATGTCTGTATTATGTTTCACAGCCACTCTCTTTATCACTGACGCCTGACAGATATGCTTGCATCCCTGCTCTCAAAATTAAATATCTTATTTATGATCCTTCGCTCTATCAAATTCATCTTTGAAATGCACGTAAATAGTATCTTTTACTTTTTGTAAATTTTTGTAAGTTTTGGTTTCAATAACAGTTACTCATCTTTTCGTTTTTTTTCTCTTAAGGTGACAGAGACACTTAAGATAATGTAATCGACGACATTTATATTTGATGGAGATGAAGGCCATTTTCTGCGTTTACTCTCAGAGAAAGTCAAGAATTTTATTTTGGGATTTACAGTTAAGCTAATTTCCAAGGTGCCTCTCCAGTTGAGAAAGACAAACTCTCGCAAGATTCTTTGCTTCGTATACTTGCTAATTTGCAAACAGTCCTTCAGGCAACTAACAAAAAATTACGAGAAAAACAAAACACTTGATACAAGTACAGAAAAGTTGTTTTTAAAAATAAAAATATATACGGTTGGGATTCCATCTTATACACACCCAAATTTATCGAATTATAAAATTAACGAATAAAAAAAGGGAGTTATCAAATTCCCAAAAATTATTTCAATTAAAAATTTGAGGGATCTTAATAATTTGTTCTCTTTAGAATTCGTTATTTATAAAATTTGGGATTTATGTAATTCGATGTTTTTATTCTATCGAATGAAAACGCATTGATCTTCATATACTGCATTTCCTTATCTTCACTTGCTCATTCTCCCAAACCAAACCCGAAACTGTTTTCGTTAAATAATTAAGCCATATCGAAGTAGGTTATCGTCTCGATTAATTATCTCAGCATAGGAAATAGTAATTGAAAACAATTGAGACTTGAAGTGTGGTGACTTATTTGTCTTCAAATATAAAATGAACTATACTTTCATTACTTGAAAAATGTGAAATTTTTCGTATTTATAAATTCAGGACAAGCGATATTTTGCATAAATCATAAATTATTTAATAATTTCCAATAAATCCGTATTTCAGATAATTATTAGAGATGTATTTTATAAAATATGGTTTTTCCGCAGTCAAAAGGTAAAATTAACTGACAGTATTCAACTCAATGTTACGATTTCATTAAATTAAATTTTGAATTAAATAATTCCCATGTGCTTTCGATTCTTTCACAAGAATATTATATCCATACAATATCAGAATGAATATTTCAATGAATCAAATTATTTTTCCCATTTTCATGGATATCGCTATCAGCAATTCGTTTATATGAAAATTGACGTAACGCGTTCATGAAATATGATAAAAAATTTTTTGTTCCAAATCAAACGGTTGATTGACAGTTCGTTAGCACTGTGTTGATTACGTTCCTCTAATGCAGTTACAGGTTTTTCAGTTCGAAGTGATGCATATGGATTTTTGATATTACCCTGGTAAAATGATTGAATATCTATGTACAAAAAATATTGAAAAGTCGATATAGGATTATATATCAATGTAATAGCCAAAAGTTATGAGCTACGCGTGCTTTTTTGAAACTCCATTAAATGTTTTGAAACTCGTTAAAAAATTCCACGAGAAACTTTAAAATCCCTCAAAATCTTCAAAGTCGCTTCAAATCATTGAAAGCAGAATTGATAATTTATTATTATTAATAATCAATTAATTTAAATACCTATAACAGAATCACTTTATGTTATCGTAATGTTTTCATTTGTTTGCAAAATAATATTTCATATAAGTTTAAATAAATCTAATAATTATTTCTGCGTCTATAACCCATTAGAGCCAGGCTGAAAATAAATTGGAGAGTTCTCGAAATCGAAAGCATTAAAAAAATATGCGCTATAATTTTAAATGTTTGAATAAACATCAGAGAAAGCCTATTTCCGAACATTATATTTATAGTTTTTCATCATGATTTAACGATTGAATCTGTGGTGGTTACCATTGAACTTTTGCAGTTCGATCTCGGTACGGATACAATAACATGTATGAAGTGTAGGTGTAACGGATTGCTACATTTGATATTATTACAATGCATAAGCAATGCTGACCTGCCAAGAAGATATACTCTCAAAACTTTACGCTCTCGATTACGTCATGAATCTAAACATTCTGGGTTTCATCTTTTTATTACAGAAAAAAGATGAAAAGGAAAGGCATCTTAAAGTTTTTTATAACTCTTCTCGGCATTAATATACTTTTTCATTATAGATATGAATTTTAAAAGGCAACTTTGAATAAATAATATTATCATAAGGAGAAGACTTCAGTAACACAACTTTTCCTTCAAGTTTTTATTTCAGAGTGTTATTAGTTTAGTAATCAAACGTAGAACTTTTTTCCATTAACAAAAATAATTCCATCATATAAGAACTGCTTCTCTATATTAATTGGAAGTCTCGAAGTGAGTAAATCATTTAAGGATATAAAATTTGAGGTGATCTCAAAAGATTTCAATTATTTTGAAAAATTTTCGTGCAATTTTAAATCGGATAATTGAGGAAGGATTGAGTAAATATAATTTTCTATGAAAACCTGAATGATAAGTTTACTAGAAGTTGAAGGTGATTGAACTATAAATTGTTTTTTCTTCAATTCCCTTGATTCTTTGAAACCATTCAGTTTCTCCAATAAAAGAATTTTATTCATGACGATTGTATGAAAGTTCAATCATGTCGAACGCAACGCATCGCTAGTTGCGCTCGAGTTTAGATTTGAAATTCTTTTACTCATAAATCTCATCATAATGAGGCGAATCATTAGCAATTTATTATTTTCTATTATAAAATAAAATAATTAGAACCTTTATGAACATTTATGAATAAATATTTAAGTTCTAATGAAAAATATTTATTATTTCGAATATAAAGGTGGGAAAACTAAATTGCTCTTATGGTAAAGTATCACTCGCCCTTAATAAATCATTTGCCGTCATTTATTTTCTTTTTCGACAAAACTGACGGATGGATACCGCCTCCGTCTATCCCTCTCACTTTTGCGCAACGACAAGCCTTCCTAAAACGTCCTGACGTTTCAATTAGTAACGGATTTCTCTGTACCAGTTACTCATTTTGTCACGTGATGTAATTTCATTATCTTGGTACTCATAGCTATGTTGTTTTTGAGGTAGTAAAAATATCCCATGAAATCTCATTAAATTCCTGAAAATATCTGAAAATCCCATGAAATGTCGTAAAATCCATTGAAATTCTTTAAAAATTCATCACATTAGTATACTTATAATAAAATTCCACAAAATATCATTAAATTCTTTTAAAATTACTTAAAATCCCATGCAATCTAGTTAAATATACTTTTAAATCCCAGTGAAATATCGCCAAATCGTTTTAAATTTCTTTAGATTCAATTCATTCAATAAAATAGCAGTAAATGGTAAAATTCTACAAAATGTCTAAAAATCACAATAAATTTCATACAACGAAAATAATGTTAAGATTTTTTTCAAATTCGGTAAATTGAAAATAAAAAATCATCCAAAGAGACGTCTGGAACTTCAGTCCAATGTAGTAAAATGCATTATCTTATTTTCTGGCTGAGTAATATACTCAACTCAAAGGGCAATTTTCAATCTATTAAATGATCTAGAAAGATATTTTTTAGCGATGAAAGTTTCTGACGTATTGCTCTTTTGGGAGAAACCATTGCATTTTACTGGAAATGAATTATTATCATACCAGTGTGGAAAAGTGCTCAAGAAAATTGTAGTGAAGTGAGCTCCTGGGAGTCGGAGGTGATGCAATTTTTACATTTTTAGATACTTTCGTAACTTTATGGAAAAGTTATTAAATTAGGGATGTTTTATTTATTGTTCGCATTAGGATCAAGAGGAAGTACAATAAAATGTAGTTGTAATTTACTTCTATGCTTGATTTATAGCTTCTTTCATGATTGCAAATGTAAATTTGAGAGGACATGTACCTTAATCTTACTAGAACCTCCGGATTCCTAATCTGGCTAGATTAACTGAGTCTGTTCGGAAATTTCAAGAGATGGGGTTAAGCCTCATCTGTACATATCGTACCTATAAGATTTGTGTTCGAAAACCTGACGTAGCAATACCTACTATGTCACGTAGCATATTGTACAATGCGGAACGTGAGCAGTATGCATTATTGGCAGAGGACTTTGAAGTTGGGAGACATTGCCGAATAGGATAATAAATACAGCTCAGTAGTAAAATATTTTTTAGAATTTCGATGCATTGAAACTCAAGAATATTGAAACGCTAAAATCCAATATGATATCCACACCCTCGATCCTATCGGACAAAAGATTCACTGGTGACAGCGGTGGGATTTATGCCATCTCTAATTGAATTATTTTTCCTTTTAATTAATCAAAGATGCAATTTCCAAGGAAATTTTAAATCTTAGATTAATCTCATCTTGATAAGACGTTTAATAAAAATGTCAAAGCCAGTTTACTCAGGGAAATTTTACTCTTTTTGGAAAGATCGTGTGGAGGATTTCCTGACAATGGTATGCAAGGAAAGTAAAGGCTGGACTCAGAGACGATTAAGGAGCATCTCTAAGCGCGCGAAAGAGACAGCTTTCAATTTGCGTGCCGGTCTCGTGACGGGAAAATGACCGTATAGTCGCCTGCATCGACTATGCAGATTGTCCTTAAATTGGCTAAGCGTTCGCTCACTTGGAGGCAGCGCCATCAGCTTCGTTTATCTCCATCGCGGCGGGCGTAGGCTCCGAGTTAACGAGAAAATTGCCCGACTATCAACGACTATACGACGTAATCGGGTCTTACAATAAGCCAGTGTCGCACTTCCGTCGATCGCGCCCATTTAAAAGACTTAACAAAAGCGAATTTAAGCTCTTTTTATCCGCCGTAGCTGAGGTCATTGACCTAAAGTCACTCGGCCCTTAAAGCAAGTGAGAAGCTACTCTGATTGCGAGTTCGTGTTCGCCACTGAGAGATAATAGACTCATCTCTATGTAACGGCTTCGGGGAACATTGGCGAGAATCGTCTCGAAACGCTTTAGAATTCGCGTGTCGGGGATCTTTATTTTTTGCTATTTTACATTATATCCGGAGAACAATGACGTTTCCATTCAAGAGACAATTTCTATTCAAGACTCGGTTTTATTTGTCAGGAACTAATCAAAAATACCTTTAAAATTAATGTGGAATACACAACACAGAAAAAACAAGGACTGAAAGTGTTTACAGCTGAAATCAGTTTTTAGTATTGTTTTAAGACTAAGAAGTCTTGTTTTCAGATTTCTTAGTCTTAAAACAAGACTAAAAACTGACTTAAGACACTTTCAGTCCTTGTTTTTTCTGTGAAATTGCCGAAAAATAAAAATTACATTCTTTATTAAAGAAAACGAAAAATACCGTCGGCTCATATACTGAGAAAAAAATGCTCGGAAATCAATAAATATACTTTAAATCAAATGTATATACTTTAGAATGTATAATATCACTATTGTATGGAAATGATTAATTCTTGTTTCATTAAAAATTCATTTGAATCAATAAAATATCTGCTTTTGGAAGAGATTTATTGATTCAAAAATATATTAATTGATTTCCGAGTATTTTTTTCTCAGTGTACATCAGTGTATTTAATATTATATGGTTTATCAAAGATTTTTCCATTTTATCTTTTGGAAATGATCAGCATTTAATTACAAATCACAGTTGGCCTGGGCTTATTATATTAATTCATACGAGAATTCAGAATAATATTCAAGCGTCACAAACACTCGGAACGTTTTCCCTAATACGGTAAATTTTTGAGAAAGATTCTTCATCTGATTTAACTGCACAGTTCGAGTTTGATACACTGATATTGATTTCGATCCTGTCGACGGGGGTTGGTTGCTGACAGCCTGGTAGTCATTTCCATAAATTGCTCCCAGGTTCTGTTTGGAATTTGAATGCGATGAAGGCACCGATTTACATCAGCCGACCAGAGCTTAGGGTAAATTACTTTTTTTTCCTGGGAAAATTTTCGCTCCAGATATCAATAGAAAATTTCAACAACGCTTTTTTCAGTTCATTAACTGAACTTTTATTAACTTTTTAGGATTTTAGCATCACAGAATTTCATTCCAATTATCAAAAAAACATGACGATATACTTTTCAATCCTCACTACGCTGCCTTTATTTCAAGTGTAGATTCAAAAACTCTCGTGGAAAATTTTTAATCAACGAAATATTTTTTTTACACGCCAACTAGAGATTTTATTCAAGCGACTAATATTTGTTCAGAAGACACCATTGAAATCAAGAGCTAAAAAAATAGTCCAACATATTTTGTCGAATCAAACTTTGTTTTTTGTGGATATTCGAGGCAGCGGAGAGACAACATCCATGGAAGAGATGGAACAACCAGCGACTCCTAGATTTTCGCTTTCAATATTAAAACTTTAATCAAAACCCGACTGTGAAAAACGCGCTTTCGCAGGCAAACGAGTTTATATGCAGGTGCGTTATGCAGATTGCTATAGTTTTGTAACAGCGACTCTACGGATTTGTTTCCCTTTAATTTATTTGAGTAAGTTCTGTTTGAATGGGACAGAACGAATTCTATTTTATTGCAATTATGATTTATCGCAATGTAAATAAAACATGATTATTTTCATTAAAACAATAACAAACTTGGTAGAGTATAGAAATAACAGAGATGGAAGAAGATAAATCAAATTGTAAGCAAAAAGTTGATTGGATTAATTAAATTGAAGAGAGCGAACTCGTCGAGTAATCTGAACTCGCAGTTATTAAATAGTCGAGTTGATTGTGTCATCAGTGTAAAATCATCGTTAGGTGGGTTGTCTTTAATTGAAATAATTAACGCGATTTTGACGCTCTTTTATTTCCTTGCTCAATGAAGCTTTCTGGTCGCGACGTAAATCTACTCAATCAAGGAGTAAGCAAGAAAAGTAATTACGGGGCAGTCGTATCAAGGCACAAGAAGCATATTCTTCGAGAATTTCTTCACTCTTGAATACTTGACGAGGGACTCGCTCACGCAATCTCAGATTTCTCTCAACGCACTGACAGAATTTGTAACACTTTACCAAAAGAGTTGCCAAACCTCCCCTCGTTCTTTCACCGATCATCCCTCATTTTCACCCGTTTCACAAAAAATACAAAAAAAAATAAGATAAAAATTCATGAGAGAAGAGCTGAAGTAGCTAACATCGTAAAATTTACTGTCAATTTAACTGAGGATCTCCATTCTACTGGTTCGAATTTTATTAACAACTAGCAGAAATTTACCCGGGATTGCTTTTAAACCATTCAAAGGGAAAAAAGAGAATCTTAAGAGATTTATCTTTTAAAAGATTTCAGAAGATTTTAAATTATTTTAAGGAATTGCGAAAAACCTCTCTCTTAAAATCTATATCATTTCACAGAGAGGAATCTCATGCTTGAAATAAATTTGACCTGTTTCTGTCAATTTGTGATATTAAGAAAGTGCCAGAGGCATGTTTTGATAAAGTTTTGTGATGTGTTCTTCCAAGTTGAGGTTCTCCCAAGCAACAAACTCTTTACTCGGTAAATACGAGTTCAGAGTACTGTCATTTACTTCTTTTTCAATTTCATCGTTACTAACGTGCAAGTTTAATGCTCTCCGCTACTTCTTCACCAGTCTGTACACAATATCCGTAAAACTCGAAGGATGGAGGGCGAAGAGATTGACAATCGGGGGTCCTCAGAGAGGATCTATACGCCTTATTTCGTAAGGCGCTTGTCTAGCGTAGTTTATCGAACGGTTTTGTGGACTAAACTTTGCCAAGAGAATTTCCAACGCTGGATAGAAGGAAAGTTTTATAGGTCTGTGGTATCCTTCAGTCGCACTCTTCTACGACCACCTGTGAAGTACCTTACCTTCAAACGACCACAGCCAAGTCATTTCATTACTGTAAAAACTTTATGAAAGAAACGTAAATACAAAATGTTCCTACAATTGTCCTAATATGAGAAATTCACTTTCTTTCGCCCTATTGTTTATTGCTTCCTCCACACGGTGAAAATTTTTATATTTAGTCATCGTATTCTGCGTATTCCTTGAAATTATTAGAATTCATTGAAATACCTATACATATTCCTAAAGAATTTCTTGAAATTCCACAGTCTAAATTTGAATCAGTCGAAATTTGACTGATTCAATTAGTCAAGTATGATTTGATAGAAAACTCAGTCAATATTGGTGATTGGTCCAATCAGTCACCTCAAACAACTGATTGATAGTCAAAAAAATTGACTGATTTGTTTATCATTTTCAAAATGACAAGTTAATCAGTCATTTCATGTTTTTTTTCGATTAAAACGCGATTCCAGGCGACCTTAAATCTTTAAGTGTATATTCAAGAAATATTTATATATTTTACTCTCTAAACTTGAATCAGTCAAATTTAACTGATTACCAGTCAAATTCCACTGATTTGCAGTGACTTTTTTCTCACGATTTTAATCAGTGAAAAATCGACTAGAAATCAGTGAAAAGTCACTGAAATTTTTAGTAGTTTAGTGAAGATGACTGAAAATTTCATTGAATTTTCACTGATTAAAATCGTGAGAAAAGAGTCACTGAAAATCAGTGGAATTTGACTGTTTCAGTTTTAGAGAGTAAGTAAATATTTAAAAAAGTATAACCAGAGTGTAACTATAATTATTCTTCAAATTAATATTTTTCATTAAATTTTTCTATATTATTAAACACTTCAAATGACTGATTAAATCAATTAAACTGACTGATTTCATCAGTCACTTGAAATGACTGTTTAGAAACAGACAAAGTGACTGATATGTCAATCGTCGAATCCGGACTGTTTGAATCAGTCAAAATTGACTGATTCAAATTTAGAGTGTCATGATATCTCGTGAAACGTTCTTCAATCGTCTGAAATGTATGACATTATCATGTAGAAGGAATTAATCAAATTATTTCGGATGATTATAGAAAATTGCGGGAACTGATAAGGTATATAGGAACTTTATGGTCTCTTTAGCACAGTTGGCACAGTTGTTTGAATAACGACTGCACCTAGTGCCTCCGTTAATGCGTGCTTGCTCGCAAAACTGGGTGCATGAACTCGAGCTAGCCAAGTTAATTAGATCCGAAAGGAAGATAATCAGCGAACTAAAGGCTCGCTTACACGCGGAAAGAGGCAAAGAGGGGTTCCAATGTCCCGCGTGACGAACGATGCACGTGCCGCTGTTAATACGCTCCACCTCTCGTAATACCAAGCCAGCAGGATGCGCGATATATTATCCCAGTTAATTACTGCCGAACGCTAGTTTCTGAAAAGCCCGACGAAACATTACTTCATTAATTACTCCAGTCCGCACCCAAAAAAAAAAAAATCTCAAAATACTGTATGTTTTGCGTGTAAGAAGATTTTTACCACGCAAGTGTTGATGATGGAAGTACAGGATGATGGATACGCGATATTTTTGAGAAAAGAAAGTCAAAATATTTCAGATCTACTTTGTATCGTGCAAAGGTTGCATTTTGCCAATATATTACAACCAGAGCATGTTTTGTCAAATCTGCCCACTGAACTGGAAAAATTGTGACCAACGAATCGAATAACGGGTAACGCGAAATTGTAGCTGCAACTACATACTGTGGATGCATTTCAAAGTTAAGGCCTTTGATACTGTCTCAAAGCCATTTGGCAAATACAGTTCTCTGAACTTACAATCAAACGCACACATAAAAAGTGAGCATTCCTCGAATGCTTGGAAACTTTCAAAGAGAGCCAAAAAGGACTTTCATCCATTAAAATAAACGTAGGTAAAAGCTTTCGAAAATTCCAGAAAAGGTTTCTTACTCCCTCTTCAGAGAGTAAGGAAGCTAGAATCTCTTAAAGCCGATTGTCAAAGCATTAAAAACAAGTTTCACCATTATTTTAAATAAATGCATTAGAAGCTGAGGGATTGAAAGACAAAAATGGAGTTTTTCATTGAAATGAAACGAAGAGTATAATATGAGAGAAATATACAGATTCCAATGGTTTGTGGCTTTCAATCGCTCTGAGCCGGCACAAATCAGTCTAAAAAGGCATTTCAGGCAAATAATAGCGTTGGTTTACCACAACGATCGACCACATTCGCTATTTTCACTCGTTTCGTCAGATCCGCACCATTAGTTCGTCTAGAGTTGAGAATTGTTTGTCCTGTGGTTGAATGTAGAATGCTTGGTCAAGTGATAGTGGTAGGTAGCTTTATTTTCCCTTACATCCCACCATCAGTGTTTTAACTACTTTTGCAAACTACCTACTTAAAATTTCCGTACAACTGTTTCACCTCGTTTATAACTGCACAGTTGTTACTGAAGGCTTATCGTCAATTTCTAGCTAGCCGAGGAAAATCGCGAGGAAAATAGATGGACTCAGGTTCCAAACGATAATAATCAATTATGAAAATCTCCAAGTAGGAAATCTCTTGAATTTAGTTGAATTTAAAAGGGTAGATTGGAGTCGACCAGATAATCCTTTCATCGCCGATTTTTAAATTCAACCGATTAAATTCTCGGTACCTTTTCGTATGTGTAAGATTATCTCCTAGTTGATACTCCGGGTTTATCCGCGAGTGTCTCTTTAATAGGATTTTCCCAGGGCCCAGGAAACCGAAGCGTCTCGGTTGCAAGACGACGCCCAGCTAACTGGATTAAACCCTAGGGGCTTCTTGGAGCTCACTCTGAAATTTGCTGGAGGAAGATCACGTAACATAGTTATCTGCTTATTGGCTACTCGTAGAGCGAAGGATTGTCGTGATCGGAACGACTCTTGTAGTTGCAGGAAGCAGATTTTCGTAATACCCTGTCAGTACCGGCGAATATCTTGAATAAGTAATGACACTTTCCTCTCTTCCTTCAATCTGAAGCTCTGCAGAGAAATTACTGTAATTATACTTTGCACATCCGAAATATGTTTAAGAATTTTAATGAATGGGGTATTAAACATTTGACTCTCATTAAACATTGGCTCTCTGCCAATATATCTTTTGAATTTTTTATTGTTTCCTCATAGAGGAAGCTTTGTACTGGTGACAAAATCCAGTTTCCCAAAAAAGGTTTTTTTGAACATATTTCAAGGGCAATATATCTATCTATCTAATTGAAATTGATGAAATTTAGTACACTTATTCCACCCTATAAAACCTTGATTCTATCAGAAGGGTTTAACAAAATATTTAATTTTACAAGTTTTATGTACTTTTAAAATTTTTTTAAATTGATTTTTCACTATAACTTCTCAAATATTCAAAATTGAAAGCTGACATAAGGAAAATAAAGGTTCCTTGCTTTGAGACGAATCGATTGACCTATATGATTAATGCATTTCATTAAAAAATAAGGATGTTATGGTTAATTGTATTTTCAAATATTAATTTTTCGACTATAACTTTTCAAATAATCAAAATTTTGACTTGACGTAAGGAAAATAAAGGTTCCTTGCTTCGAGACAAATCGGTTGACCTATAAGATTAATGCATTTCATTGAAAAATAAGAAAGTTGTGCTTTATTGTAATTTTCGAATATAACTTCTCAAATAATCAAAATTTAATGCTGATGTAAAGAATACTTAATGCTTCCTCTGTGAGGAAGCAAAGTGCTCATTGAATGAGCACAAAAGTTGATACAACTATAGTTTAAGTATAGACTGCTTATATATATTTTAAAAAGATATTGTATATAAAATCTAGGTCTAGGGAATCCCTCAGTCTATAAAATCTGGATTTGGATTATTGCCGACTCCAATGCCGTCCATGTCTCTCCTCCACTGCATCACGAGAGCAGAACCATTATTTGCAGTTGTAATAGACGCAGAGAAATAACACTAAGGAATTCCAGGTAGTTACAGAGGAGAGTTAACATGCATATGATGAAGAGAAACACGTTGTTAGTCGACTTTAATTCATTAGCGAGCAGAGTGTGTAGCCAGGGAGTCGTTGAGAAAGCGATGAGGAAATACTGCAGTCGACAGCTTTTACGGCGGGTAAACTTTTAGTCTGCGAGCATGCCATTTGCTAAGCAATTAGACCAACATCTTCAGCGATCTGTCAACGTACTCTGTAGCAAGTCTGTTACGTGTCAGTTAGTTTGGTAGCGTGACTGCTAGATAAACCATAGTCATCGACATGAACTTTACATCGAATTCGTTCCGTTCAGTCTAGCGTGTCAAGACATGGAATGAAATAAGAACAACAGGAACAACGAACAACAGCATGTTCAATTGATCAAATAAAGTGATAAATTCAACACTCATGAATTGTTTAAAACCGCACTGTTCAAAATTATCAAGTTTTCAGTGAGTCCTCTGCAGTGTCTTTTTAACGTTTTCACAGAATGTCCTAAACTTCCTCTGCATCCTTCACAATGCAGGGGCATTAAAATTTGATAGGCGCATTCGCGTTTTTTTATTTGAGATACGTGACACGGCGATTCTATTCCATAGGGAATTTTCATTGCGGGTCTCGCTACGTGGTTGACATTCATGTTCTCTGTAACAGCAATAACAAGAGCGACAACCCCTGGAGAAACAGAACAATAACGTTTTCCATATTATGCTTGCGACTCTACTCTTGCATTCAAGCGGAAGATATATGAGTGCACTCTTCTTCCGAAAAATGAACTCGAATATTTAATAACCATCTTTTCGAGTAAAATGTTTTTTTTGCGATCCAGTGGTAAAAGTACTCTTAGGAGATTTCATTTCTGTCAAGAAATGTCCATTGACATAAAAGGATGTTTCTCTGAGTGGGGAAATGAAAAAAGGTAGCAGACATTAAATCGTTTATAGGAATAACGAGACAAGGGTCACGTAAAAGGCCGGGGTAAAACAGAGGCTTTGAAGCTACCGCGAAGTACTATTGGCTGTGATCAAATTTACGTGTTCACTATGCGAGAGCAAGGTATATAAATGCATTTATATGTTTCTACATGAAGATGAAGATGCATGTCACATATGGCTGAAAATGGAAAATATCTGGGAAACAATATCAAAACCTTTAAACTCGTATGGCTGACTTATATGGTCCATTAAACAGTAATACCGCGACACCATATTTCCCTGGAAAATTAAGCTTGCATATGACACTCGCAAAATGTAAATCACAATTTTGAAATGATATAGTGTTCTAAAATTAATTCTTAGATGAGTTCAATCGTTTTTAAAGATAATTTCAAAAATAAGTGAGCATATCGTCTGTAAGATGATATTAATTTGATTTTATGTTATTCTTCTGTATTTAGACCATAAAAATATGAATTAAGAACTAAGGCGGTTAAATTGGGAAATTAATTGTTAGAACATGAGATTCGAAGCATAACAAATCTTTCGAGATGATCAACAGGTATTTTGTTCTCGGTAGGAGTTATATATGTATTATTGGCAAAAATAGCTTCAGAAAAAGTATTTGTATAAGACTATACAAATAATTACATGTAATAATTAATAATTTCACTAATTCCGCTTTTTTTCTCTATTATAAGAATAATTCCAATAATGGATTACAGAGATATTATTGAACTTATCTCACAGACTATTTTCATTAAAATTGTCAATTCCCTTTAGAAATCCATTTGCGGAGGTACCGAAAAAGTTGAAATACTCTGGAGATTAAAGAAAAAAAAATAAAATGTTTGAACAAACATCAGTGAGAAATTTAAGTGAAAGTAAAAGAACACAATAAAATGAGAAACGAATACAGTTCCAGGTTGATTTTTCCAATGGATGAGTTTGCTTGTTGATTTCTTCTGTTGTAATTCAATATACGAAGAGTAACTTGAATAAAGCAGTTTTAATATAATCAGATTCGAAAGCCAAGGCTCGATCGATTAATGGGAATGAGAGACAAGGACCGCCTACACATCAACAACCCCAATTCGTCATGAGTGCTACATGAAAGACTTTTCATCAATGAAAAATCTTGATAAGACATCTTTCATCCCGATTTTTTTTAAATTTTCATTTTATTGACTTGTGGGTTACTTTAATCGCACTCAATAATCTCAATAAATATCTCATTTTCAGTGTTTCTCCGCCCGCATAGATATTGAGTTTCGACGTTTCCGGTTACAGAAAACCTACGTGTTCAATGTTCAATGTTCAATATTCAATTTTCATGTCCTCGTGTTCGGTGAACCAACACACTGCAGGCTAAACTATTATTGAAGTTAACTGCAAATTGCACTTTTTAACTGCCTCTGGCAAGGGCCACATGCCATATTCGGGAAATCGAGACAAAATTCATTTCCGGATGAATGAAACTCGGCCGATATTTTCGTGAATGATTTTCACATTATATATTTATATGATCTATTTAATGAAAGAAAGTGAAATTATTGATTAAATAATTTTTCAAATAGGTAAAACTTGAAGCTTATACTTTGAATATGCAAATTGCAAAGTTCTGTATCATTTTTGAATACCAATATATCTTGAGAAACTATTTTACTTGATGGTTCAGCATTCTCGAAGTTGACGAGAGGAGTGCTGGAAGAGTCTGTGCAAGTTCGCAGGGTGGAGGAAAATTATGACTTATGAATGTTAAACTGGATTTGGGACGCGTTGTTCCGGAAGTGGGCGTCTTAACCTTCCGGATGGGAAGAAACGAGAGTCGAAAGAGGAGAAAGGGATTGAAATTTTAATTTATAATTATCCGTGGGTTCTTCTATATTTTCTCTTTACTCTTTGTAGGGAAAAGGGCGTCTCCAAATCCTCAGAGGAAATGTATTTTCATTCCCTATAAATAATATATAAGGATATAAATCTTTCAAGAAAGAAAATTACTATTATAAAGTTTTAATATGTTTTCTTTTTTTTTGTTTCAGGTGAGTTTCGATGATGGCTTAGTTTAATAATCTTCAAAGTTCTGGTAAAAATAAAAAAATATTATATTATATTGGGTTACACAAAAAATCGTTTTTCACTTTTACGTTCTATCCATAACTTATATGGTACTTTATGATAAAAGTGCACTTCCATGGTGGCTTAAAATTGAACATAAAAACAGAAAAATAGCCCATAAGAATATTCGTGAGCGATTTGTGAGTGTATTTTTATGGGGAAGTATAAAATTTTGTCATGTGTAAGACCAGAACGTCTTTATATTTTATTCACGGACAAAGGAATTGCAAAGAAAAAATATTCTTTCATAATATAATAAAGCATAGTGCTTCTTCAATTTAATACCTGAAAACTGAAATTTAATTAAACTTATTAAATATTCTAATATTTTTTGTCATAACCAGTGAATAACTTTTACGAATGCAATGAATTCAACGAGGGAAATTAATAATTTTGGCTTTGTTAAGATTTTCATTGCTTTTACGATACTTATTGTCAACTTATGCTATATTACTATCTTGAAGATGTACCATTTATTTCCTGTTGCAATGATAAGCTGCACAGAACGTTAAAGATACGCCTCGTTGAACACTGCATTCTGCAAGTTATATTTGAAACTTTTTTTCTACAAGAGTGTCGTTTCCGAGAGAATTCAAAAAGAAGTTCTTGGGCAACCTTCCGTCTTATCTTGAAGTGTAAACGTTGCGCTGGTTTTATGAAACATGTTATGAAGGTGTAAAGTAAGAAAAATAAATGGAAAAAGCTATGTGCAATAAGAGAAATAAAGTTATTTAATTACTTGGAAAAATTTAAGATATTTTATTTTAAATTTCAATACATCAGTAGAAAATTCCATGTCTGGTAAGACACGTCAGATCTCAAGTTTATTATTAACATTCTCGTCAATTTCTAGTCTTTAAATTTCCATCACCTTTAAATCGGTAATGTTCTTTCGATATTTTTATATTATAGATTGTTTTTAGCGATTTGAGAGACAGTTGTGCGAGGGCGTCTCGTAACGAGGAAAGCATTGAGTCACGAACACAACGAGGCGTCCTCACGATTCCAATGCCTGCAAGATCGCTTCGAAGTCCTTATCCTTTATAGACAGGATAATTTATTTCTCGTTGGGCGCACGTGGGCTCGATTCGTGGGAAGCGGGGAGAGAAAAAACTGAAAGGACACAAAAGAAGAGGGGGGAGTCCCAATGCAGAAAATAATTGAAGAGTCTCTCCAAGTAATAATCTTCACTGCCTGTAATCTTAAAAATTATTTCCCCGTGGGCCGATTACACCTGAGTTAAAATTGAATCGACCAGGGCCTTGTTTTAAAACTTGAATCTTATACTTTCATACTCTTATTTCTCCCACCCCAGGGTGGGAAAAGGGGTTGGAAATACAAGAACTGATATTGACTATTTAATCCTCTTGGAAATTTGAATGGTATAAGAATATTGATATCGGTTTAGTAATATTCCTGAACGGGACGCTTGGGTAAAGAAACAGAATGGTATTCGCCGTTTAGTATTGTCTTCTTTTATGTATTTTTTTTATTTTATTTGAAAGTTTCAGCCTTTTAAAAGAAGAGTTTAGATAGTCTTCTGTTTTTCGACCATTTCCGTTCCTGTTTTATTTAGCTCGTTCTTCGCGTCTCTTTTCCCGTGATAGCCCCAAGTTGCCTTTCCTCCATTTCTGCTGCGATGCATCCCCCGACGCACTGAATATTGCAGTAGTCTCGAGACGAGTCTAGTTTCTGTGTGGCAATGCAGTCGTTCTATCGAAAAACGACAGCCCTTTTAGTTCGACCTCAGTTCGTTCCGCCTCGAAGCTTGCAAACGCCCCTTGCAATTTACAGTAGCGTACGCTTGGGTACCAACGACTTTCGTCTTCACCGATTCCAAACCTTTCCAGGCTCTTTTCAGAGAGATGTCAATTTCGAATCTACTTCTTTTTCTCAAATTTTATCCGAATTGATTATTTACTTAAGTCCCTTTGACTGAAAAGGGACTTGCAAGAGATATCCTCTTCCCTTAAGGGATCGTTTCCAAAGTTTCGATTTCTCAAAGAATATTATACTGGAACTCTAACTCGTTTATTAAAACGGTTCCAGGACACTTTATTAGATTTTATAAGTTAATTTCCAGGAATAACAAAAGATATCGATTGATATTTGAGGATAGATTTTTGGGGTTTCAAAAAATAAAAAACTGGAGAGCAAGATATATTTTGTATACAGGAAATGAATGTTTCTTTGCCCATTGATCAAAAGTCGGCGATCCAACGCAAAACAAAATGGACGTGAGGAAGATTCAGGATGAATGAATTGGATGTAAATTGTAAATGTGCTTTACTCACGAAGTGGAAGAAAGTTGGACAAAAGTATAGAAAACCGAGTTTTAACGAGGGTTGAATTTTTTACGGTCGAAAAAGTTTTCCCATAAATCATAGATATAACTTGGGATGTATTGGTGATGCTGAGCTTGAAAGCTCCTTCCATTCTCGGTTCGTCTGTATCCAAGTTACGTTAAGGGATGTTTATCGTTAAAGTTAGCACCCCGAGGAATCGAAATGGTCTCCCTAACGACTGCTGTGGAGGTCCAAAACGGTCCAAAGAACCCTTAATGAACTCGATGTACAAGCTGTGAAACGGAAATTCGACACTAAACAGAAGCTCTAACCGCAAATTAACTCTGCCGAGTTCGAGATTCGCAGTATTTCAGCGCGTGACTCATTTCGATACCAAACTCGAGCATGACCGGATGTTAATCCAGGCTAACTGGTTCTCCAGATAAGTTTACGGTGGTAACAAAATCGCAAATGCTCAACGTGTTGTCAGAGATATTTTGGAAGTTAATTACATCTAGACTATAAAAAGGCAAAATTAGAGAGATTTTTTTTCATCAATTATTTTAGGATTAGTATTAGGAAATTATTTTAATATTTTAATATTAATTACTATATTGCTGATGCATTGTCTCTCGTGTGTATTACAAGTTATTCTATATTACAATATTCTATCGCCGGAGATGAGTTTGAGAATAGAATATCCACAATTTCAAATTAGCTCTTGAAATGCTGGTAAATCCGAACTAACGCGAGAATGGTTAGAAACTTTAGCCATCTCAAATCTATTCAATATTATATTAAACTAGTCAAAATTAGCATGCTACACATGCTTGTAATATGCTTTTTTTTAATAACTTACTTTATTAATAAGAATTCCTTGCTAAAATTAAAATACATAATACTTAAAATTAAATACTTAAAATTATTAATAATATCTTAAAATTAGAAGGAATTAACAAAATTCCATGAAAAGCTATTTTTATAAAGGGTAGATATAAATGTAAACTTTTGTTTGCGTGTTAGTGTACAAGCGTATATATGTATATATATATAGGCGTGGGTCGATCACCGTTAACTCAACTTGGTTCGGCGAAATTGGTTCATTGTTCGCTCGAAGGATTCCTCTTCCGGAATCTGCGTCTATGTTACTTTGTCTCTATGTCACGCAGTGTAGCATCTCTTTTTCATCATAAAAAAGATTTTACTCTAAAACTGCTTTTACACTGGAAAATAGACTTTAAACAAATTTTAAACGATAGAAAAATTCTTTGTTACTAATAAGCAGTGTAATGCAGTCCTGGTAAAATATGATTAAAACATTCTTTCACGATTAAAATGTTCAGCGCATATTGCATATTTTTAACGAAACATCGATACGCGATTTTTAATCTATTTTTACCGTCATATATTCGAGATGCGAGCACTGATTTCCGTGTATCATATTACATCCATTTTATCTATTTTTCCCTGCAGGATAAAGGGGAACAGGAATCACTGACGGGGTGAACGCAGATAATTTAATTTATTCTCTCGCGTGTTAAAAAAAAAATTAAATTTTCTCGACTAATTTGCAGAAACGAAATTTCAATTAAGTAGAAAATTAAATATTTCAAACAAAGGCATATTTAATGAAGAGAAAATTAATATGTTCAATTCTGAATTCAATATTAACTTTATAGAGAACGATAGTTTGCCTAAAACCTCCAATTTAACAGAAATGTAATTTCGTGTTATTTTCGCTTGAATGAAGCTCTATTAATATTTTTGTCCTATAGAATTGAAACGCTGAGCTTAATAAATAACATGTATTCCCTGATAAAATAATAAATTGATGCTTATGATAATTTTTTTAAATAATTTCATTTTAACAATTTTAGTCATTTTGGAATCTTTTTTAGTAAATAGGAACATGGTTAATGGACAGAAGGCTCTAAAAAATAATAAGACTCGCCTTTACGTGCAGCAATTGCTTCTAATTGGAGGATTACGATAAGGTCGTAAAAAAGGTGAAACTTTTCTTGAGTAATAGTAGGGAGCGCGCATTTGCTGAGATGGAAGAGATTCCCGCGTCTTGGGTCTTCCCAAAAGGCGAGAAAAACGAGAGGAAATGTGTAAGTGTAATGAGAGAAAAGGATCGAGATAGGTAGGAAGTACTGTCTGGCTTCGAGCCATATTTTCTTCTAATTAGTCGAATAAGGGCTTGTAATTTTCGTCCTGAAAAAGCTTTTTTGTTCCTTACAAGGAACAATGCTCGGAATTTCTGAAATTAGATCTTGAAAAATAAATACATCTACATCTTTTCTCCCTTTTTTTTCTTTTTTCATTAAAACTGCGAATTCAGTAGTGATTTATCATATTATTTTGAATACGCTGCGTGTACTTTTTCAGAATAAATAAAAAAGGTTTTAAAAGATATAAAAACATTTCCTTCTTTAGAACCCCACTGCCGGACATGTTGACGCAGCAAACAGAAAGTTTATTCAAGTGTAACGGATGTGTGGAAAAATGACTATTTTCCCGTGGGTTTCAGATACATTTGCACGTTTCCGGCGGTAGTGATACGCTTCTGTCAAAAAAATGACACTGGTTAATGAATAGCAGCGGAAAGCTCGTTTCAGTGGAAAAAATACCAAAAATACGTAGTTTTACGCCCCGGGAAATTAAAGGGACGTGGACGTCACCCAGCAACTGGGTTTACGAGCCATGAAAATCTTCTCATAGAGCTTAAGGCTTTCTATTCTTTTCACATGTGTTAGACTTTTGCGCCAGCTCAAGCAACTTCACTGAATTACTAGCTTAACTTTTTCACTTCGCCACTCCCAGGAAGCAAAAGATAAAAAATTCATGAATGTAATTCACACTTTTGAAATTTGTTCTTGCACGAAAGAGGCTCTAAATGTTGTTGACTTGTTTAAATTTGTACTAAAAACATAGTAAAAATAGTTTTCGAAATTTCCAGAACAGTGGAAAATTAATTAAATTAAAAAATTTTAATAATAAATGTGTAAAGTTACATAAAAATATGCAAGTGAGAATTATAGGAGGTTCTAAAGAGGATTAAAGGAGGTTACTTTATGGTAAAATAATTTTCGTGTTTTCTAAGAAGAAAGCACGTTATTCTGTGAAATATACATTATAAAAGATGTTAGAATATGTAGTGGTACATGAAGTACAAGAAGCGGAGGATTTCATTTTTCCACATGTCTTGTCGCCCTGTTTCGGAAGAAAAACGAGAGGTGAGGCTAGGTCATGTCAGGGCTTTCAGACCACTTTTATGCTATATTACACTCTAAAATACACGTTGCCTATGTTCCACGTACTCCGAACATATATCATATTACATGCAATTTCACATTTGCGAAAATTTATCATCGCCTTTTAAAAATTGGTAAAAGAAATTACTATCACCTTTTAAAAATAATGAAGAAATTATCATAAGAAAGGAAAAAAACTGGGTTTCGTGAAAAGGCGTTGGCTCGACTTGAATGTGCAAGTATTTAGCCTAGATTTCTAAAACAGGGTGGTGAGTGGTTATGTTTGGGTTACTGCAAGACGAATGATTTAAAGTCACGCGACGTCGAGCTCAACAGAGAATTTACGCTCTCCCTGGCGCCTAAATATTGCATGAAATGAGAGCCTGCTGTTTCAAGAATAATTGTTAATATCAGTTTTCATTGAACCTTCCATTAGTCATCATAAATTATCAGTATAGTCGATTTATTTTTAGAAAAAGCTCAATAAACTCAAGCATGTCAGAAACAAGGATTAAAATTTACTAAATTCAAGAAGAAAGTTGACTCCACGAGAAACTAAAAATTTAATTTCGTACACCATAAATGGCACATTCTCTGCATACTTTGACTACGGAATGTGAAAATTTGTAGATATAACTTCGCTAACTTTAATCCCACCACATTTTTTTTTAAAAAAGTCCTCTTCCAGGTGAGGCAAATTTTTGTTATATCGAATTCCTGTTATACATTTTTTTTACTGAATGCGCAAGAGTGAATTAGCGTAAAAAGACTGGAAAGGCTTTTATGTAGTATTGGCTTATCGATGAAACTTTATATGATCATACGAGTTTCGTAAAAATATAAGCGCATGAGGAGAAATTGAATATTAGCAGAAATCTTCCCCTTCAATTTTTCAGATTTTTAAAATATAGTATAAAATAGTATGTAAAATAGAGAATTATATGATCGAGAGAGAGTCAGGATTATTATTTAATATTTGCCTATGCTCGGAAAAGTACTTGACATTGACGTTTTTTGCTTAGTTAGCAGACGTAAGACGATGCGCTTACGTAGGCTTTGCACGTATATATAAGCTGAGATTAAACGTAAATTCAATAACTTGAAACCGCAACAGTTACGCTGCGACGTCGTATCCCACAGCACAAGGCGCGTCTGTGTAACCGCATCAGACCATATCAAAGCATCAAAGAACGGTATGATCTGCAGCCTAACCACCTACAGAACTTGGCCTTGCCTCTCTGCATTCACGTAAAATGAACTTTAACTGCGAAGAGCAAAACCATTCCCAGTTTCATCATGAAATTAATTACATAATAATTGGTTTTGATTATTAGGAAATGTATTTAGAAAATCTAGCAATATTATTATATGCATTCTACACCGTGGGAAACGGAATTTTAAGTAATTAAACATTTTTTATGGATTCTTTAGTAATTTAATGGAATTTCAAGAGATTTTACAATATTTTATGGGATTTTTCTAGTTATTGGCGTTCTATGGAATTGTAAAGAATTTCAAGGAATTTCGGGATATTTTATTAATCGATAAAGCTGCGGTTGAACGAAAATGGTGAAATTATTATATGTAACAATTTAATAACAATAATAATAATAATAATAATAATAATAATAATAATAATAATAATAATCGTGAAGCGAATGTTATTATCGGAAGCAGAATATCTAGTGCGGCATTATAGCTTACAAGGATCTCTTATCGAGTATCTTCAAGCCGTTTCTGCGCCGTCATATCGCGTGCATCGCAGACAATTCGTCTAAGGTTGAAGATGCATTATAGCCAAGTACTCAAAGTAACCGCGAGCAATGCATCCACTCTTATAGCTGTACGTTGGTCTGTAAGATATTTTCCGCCTGGATGGCAAGGAGCTTACACTCTTGAATCAAGAAAAGTATCTCTCGAGTAGATTAATGCGCTACAGTCTTCTTCACAAGTTCTCTCCACTCACTGACGTGCACAAACCATCAAATTAAAAATTATGTTCGCTCCGATTTTCTTTTCAAAATGTTTCTATTCCTAGAAAATGAAACTTAATTTAGAATTTGGTAGCTTAGTTCACTTTATCATTCCATCTGCATAGTTATATTATATTTTAATTTTTTTTTTGTAGATTTTGTTAATTATTTGAAAAATGTTAAATGAGAAATATTAATGGTTGAAAATAGTTATAAAAGACGTTGTGAACGAGAAAAAGTAGTACTATAATTTTCACGAGTTGAGTAAACACGTCTGTCATGGGAAAGGAAAGACAATACATCTTCTTTCTTGCGTCTGACCGCACTCGGTTTATTCTACTGAGTGAAATCCTCACTTGTGCGAATGTGGCTTTAAGTCAAAAAGCAAATTGTGTCTAATACTAAAAAATGTCTTTGTTTACCAATAAAAATATAGGAGATGCGGAACATGGGATGAATAAAATCAAAGATTTTTCAATGTCCTCGAAGTATGTTAAAGTTATATTAATTCCAGATCATTTTGCAAAATATGAGAAATTTTATTCTCGTATGGAAAATATGAACTTTTAAATTAAACTAGAGATTTCTATTCGAAAATCAAAGATATTTAATTAGAAAACTAATTTAATTGAAGAACCAACTTTCTTTGTCAAAAATAAAAAACTGGGACCACCTTTTAATTTTTATAAAAGCATTTTGAAGTTAAATAAACCACGAAAGTCAAGGTGCATGCTGTACTCTGTATATATATATATTCTGCAACTTTGTCACTTTTAATTTCTTTCTAGTTATACAATTTACGAAGTAATTTATAATATTATGTTTTTAATCAAGAAAAAGTTTATTTACTATATGTACTTTTCACAAACGCTCACAAAATTTAAGAGTGACGCTTGTTCCTTCTTAAATTCAGAAAATAAATTATAAATCTATGGAGTTGGTGAACTAGTGGGAATCAAAGTTCTGCGGCTTCAAAGTTTTTGCGTTTAGAACTAGAAAACAAAAATACGAAGGTTTGAGAGAAAGTAGAATGAGAGGAACAAAAGAACAAAGAGATTGGCGGGGTGAAGAAGAAAAAGAGGAAAGTTCCCCCTAAGCGTCCTCTTGCTTTTTCCGCAGAGTTATCTTACGAAAGTCCAGCATCAGACTCTTCTTTTGTCTCATGGTGCGAGTCCAATAAGCACCGTTGAAAACTCTGTTCGAGTGCCCCTTTCATCCGAGGAGATGAGCACGAACGAGAAGAAAAGGCCAAACCGATGCAAAGAGACCTCGAGAAATATTCAGAGAGATGGAATCACCAAAACTTTGCGAGTCTTTTAATTGCTTTACGGGAGAAATTAATTGCGGAAGTCAAACTTCCTTAAATATCTGAACTTTATTGATCGACTGATCGTGTTCTGAACATTTTTACTTAAAGTGAATCGAAAGTCTTTTTACATTAAAATGCTTCGTTTTTTATGAACTTTGACTTTACCTATCTTAAAGCTCTTTTTTATGAAAAGATAAGTTCAAGTTTAAAATTTAACTCAAACTGAAAGTCAAAATTAATCGGGTGAGTTACTTCTTTAGGAGTTTCGTCTTTGCTGAAATTTTCAGCGGAAACAGTGCAAACAGCTCCTACGAAAGTTAAACAAAAGTTTCCCGAACCTGGATCGGTTCAATGATTTGGTTTAAACTTTTCCGCATGTTTAATACTGAAAACTCGAGTCTGATGCATTAATGTCAAGAAGAATATACATATTTTGTCTAAAGAATCTATCTACCTACATTTAAAACTGAATATTTGTGTCTGTCAACAGCGACAATAGCGGAATAAAATGTTTCTTCCATTAAAACCGTAATAAAAGGTATTGAATATCAATAATTAGTTAAATGGGAATTTTTATTTGTTCATTTTACCAATTATCGATACGTGTTCTCTATTGTCGAGAAAATATATAGTATCATTTAATGGAATTATCGCTCAGCATCACACACAATTAAAACTTAACATTGTCATAAAGCGAGCAGACTACAAGGAGTGAATATCAAAGGATTGAATACCAGGGACGAACAAGAGGATAATCTTTTTGATGAACTTTTTTTAGGGATTTTCGCAACCAGCTCTGCCCCTCCCCCCCGCAACTCTTACCCTGTCTGCACCCTGTAATGGACTGGTTTAAATTATCCTTTGTCTGACGTGAGTCTGCATCAAATTTAAGGATCATCTGAATATAATGCACGCGATTTTATCTCATGAGACTCTTTTACACATAATTACATATAATATTCACCTACATGATTGGTGACATGTATTAAGAGAGTTATTATTATATAAGAGAGTTACATTTTGGGATGAAAAGAATTTAATGCATTGGTAAAAAAATATATGACCTGACTGTCAGTATAGGGCGAATGTAGAACCAACATATACATATATTACGAGTGTAATCGCAGGCAAACCTAGAGCTTTGGGAGTTCGGTATTTGTCGTAGGGGTAAACTTGTGGTCCAGCAATAATGGTCCTGGTCCTACAAGTGTCACTCAGTTGATCGTTGAACCGAGTCAATCTGGCTTCAATCCCTGCCGAGTTCACGTAAACATTGTAAACGTTATTTGGACTTTGCTTCACCAGACTTGAGCCCTCGAAACCTCATTTCCAGGGTATTTCTGCCTTATTGGCGGTTTCGGTGAGGTTGCTCGCTTCAGCTAGTTTATTGTCGGCAAAATAATCTACCTATACCCTCACATAAAGAAAAACCCCATTCATTTTCTCTTAATGACATTTATTACTGTGATACATGTCTTTTATATAAATAATTTTAATAGTAATATACCTTCTAGTTATAACATTTTCAAAAACTGACAACCGAGAATTGAGAAGTTCTTGTCTTGTGCATCACTATTAGTTACACATTGTTGTTTTTAAAATGCATGATTAAATAATAAAAAATTGAAAAATGCCTGAATATTTACTGCCGATGAGTCACACTAATTGAAGTTAAAAGCACTGCATATTAGCTAATGGGATTTAAATTTCAATTCTCATGAATACAAAGTCCACATTAGCATACTTTACGCCATCGAATTTTCACTCATTGTTTCCCCATCACGTCGTCCGAGATTATGAATTTTATTGCACCTCGTTGCAAACAAATTGACATGTTGGTGATTCGACATCAAACATCACATACATTATGTCATTATTTTGTTCTATCTATTCTAAAAAGATGATTGAGTCGAATTCGAAATATCGTAACGCCTATTCCGTACTTCTGATTCATCGTGTAAGTATCGATAGTGATTTTCAACAATCGATACTTGCCGAATTGTAAATTCCGCGTAAATTGAATTTGGTTCCGTTAATAATCATTTTGTCACGAGTCTAAACTCAAAATACATTGAAAAGAATAGGAATTTTATGGAATTTTTTTAAGATTTCATGGGAGATAATGGGATTTTAAATGTTATCGTAGAATTTTATTGAGAAATTTCAAAAGCTTTGTATGATTTTTAAAATATTTTGTAATAGTTTTAAGGATTTCATGGAATTTGATGATATCTTTAATGATTTTAAGAGATTTTAAGAATTAATTGAGAAATTTTCAGAGTTTGCTAGAAATTTTTAGAGATTTTCACTAATCTTAACATGGATTTCAAGAGATTCATGATTTTGTAGGTTTTTGTGTGCATTTTTCATGATTTTTAAATGATTTTTACGAAATTCAAGAGATTTTTAGGATATTAAAACGATTTTGTAGAATTATATGGGATTTTAGGATATTTCTTGAAATTTTAAGGGATTTTAAAAGCTTGGTAAGAGTTTTATGAGGTTTTAAGGAATTTTATCAGATTTCTAATAATTTGAAGTGAATTCGAGAAATTTTTCTGATATTTAAATGATTTTGTGAGAATTTTAAAGGATTTCATGGAATTTGATAAGAATTCTATGTAATATTTTTAAGCGATATAAAATATATAAAGAGATTTTAAAGTTTGTCATGGAATTTCAAAATGTTTCTAGGAATTTTTAGAGATTTTCACAAAGTTTAACATAGGTTTTAAGAGATTAGAGAAATAAAATATAATAAATTATATAATATTGAAAAAGAACATAAATGCTTTAGTCTTTTGTTCTTGTATAGATATATTTCTTAATTAAACTACAAGATTCTTTGAATAGCATTCTGAATAACATTCAGAAGAATGTTCTACCCCTTGAGAATGTTTCAGATGCTAGTTCGAACTTAGTCATTCCTTCTCGACCTGCATGAGCTTTATTATTGGTATGTTGGTATTTCGGTTTGGTATAACCAAACACTGAAAATCAACTAGCAGCTTCTCTCTCTATATATGTCTTCTGAATAAATTTCTCACTTGATCGTGACCGCATCAACCGATAGCTATTCAATTTTGAATAAGTACAGACCGCTTTACAAATTGGATTTAGGTTCATGGTGAATCTAATGTAAAGGGCACTTTGCGCTCAGTACTTAGTGCTTCGTACTATTCATAAAGGTAGATATCATGGTATACCATCTAAGGAGGAAGGAACTGTCTAAAGAAAGATACCACCCAGAATCTACCACAATTATTGGTCTGGGTTTCCACTACAACGGAGTGACGAAAACAACGTCCTTCTGCATGCAAATTGGCCCGATGGAAAATCCATAAGCCCTCTCATCGCATCGTCCAATGGATACGCGTCACAGCTTTCGCAGATGAACTACCGGATACGGACCGTTTACTCGTGTGAATTAACTTGGCTTCCGGTGAACTGATCATGTTTTGGTACATGTTTTTCACGCTTATGCTTTACCTCATGTTTTTCAGGTTTATGCTCCACTTGTCACCGAATAACAGCTGTCGGCAATGTATGATAACTGTGGAAAGCTAACAATAATAACTTTATGATGTTTTTGATTTTTGCTGATGTTTCGATCTATTTTTTGTTGCAGACCTGAATTCTTCTGGCGAATAGCCCCTATAAAGATAGTTGGTAAGTTTCACCATTGGTGCATCATTTTTTTCTTTTTTACCCACTAATGTACATTATTGACATCTGTCTTTAGTAGTTCTCGACTTTTTAGCGATATTGATGAAAAGATGAAAGATTTATCCTCTAATCACGAGCCATTTTCACACAAGATCTCTCATACTAGGGAAGAGAAGAGGGTGGGGAACAAATTGTTCATGACAGCGAGACACTCAGGTGAATAATGGCTTTGCGAGAGGGTTGAAGCACGAGACGCGATGGTGTTCACGGATGAATTCACCCACCTTGCTTTACACAAATTTGTGCTTCCAAGGTGACTTTCTCACAAGAGGAATACCGACAGATCTTTGAAGAATGGAATGTGAAATGAATGTCTTCACATTGTTGCGGCACATTTTATAGGAAAACGTGTTTGTAACATCAATTTGGGCTAACAAAGAGTAAAAAAGGGGTAGGAAAAGGAGGTTTGAAAAAAGAGTTTAGAAAAGATGTTTGCAAAAGGGAGTTGGAAAAAAGATGTTGAAAAAATGGATAAAAAAGGCGTTTCGAAAAAGGGGTATGGATAAAATGTGTGAGTTTGTCCAGACAAAAAAAGTACTTTAAAATTTGAGTTAAAATAATAAATATGGAATATTCAGTATAAAATAAAGTCGATAATTCTTAATTTTTTCAATTAGAAACTCTATATTAATTCTTTATCCTGAGATGATTTTTCTTTCGTTTAATAAAGAACTTTCTCTAGACATTTTTGCTCTCTTTAGTTCTCTTCACAATGTCTGCACTTAGCCAATATTTGAAAAAGTTCTTCATGAAACTTTTTTTATTGAAGGATTAATTAGACGAGTATTAATGCGTAATAAAAGTTCCACTCGTTCTGAGCGACAAAACCACAATAAAAGAACTCCTTGGGGGACAGAAATGGATGAATAACTAGGAAAAACTTGTTTTATCTCGTTTAGTGAGACTGTATTCTATTATCTGCTTAATACATTTTATTCTTCTTCAATTCTCACTCAAATGTAAAATTTAAAACTTTCCAGTTTTCCTCAGAGGTTTGTCGTCTCTACAACTTTATTTGCGTTTTTTTACAAACTCCGAGTTTTAAATCCTTGCGCTATGAGTTCGTCGGGGTATAAAACAACCAAATTTCATGAAGAACTTTAGAAATTTTTCCCTTGATATTTCCACTTGAATTTTTCCGAACCGGAATATTTGTTCACATTCCATGATAATACCGAAAGAATTTTTTTTTTTTATAGAAATGCTACTTTGAACGTCTGTTTAGCAAGCGTAAAATTATAAATTCCCCACTAGATGACTATTGTTTATTTTTTCACGCTTATTGATGCATAACTTCACACTAATCACGCATAATCTATATAAACGTAAATAAACAGACGTTCAAAGTAGCTTGTTTTACACACTTGTAAAAAATAGAACGAGCAACGAGTACGGGGTCACCGATTGCCCACTCGTGCGGGTGTACGTTATAGATTTCAATCTAAAAATTCTTTCCAAGTTTCAAGCAAATTAATCCAGTTTGAATTGTAGAGAAATGAATTTGTTTATGTTATTTGTTTCTCTAAAGAGATTCAAAGTTTAAATGTTTCTACACACAAATTAAGGGAGTTAAAGAGATTATTTTTGAACCATTTTATAAAAATTATAGTCAATTGTCTTTCTCAGGAAACTATGAAGAACATAAGCTTGAACTTATGACCTTCTCCTGCTACTGAAGGAGTGAAATGAGGCAGGGGGGAGATTTCATAGACGAAACTATACTCCTGTTTGAGATTCTGCTAGGAGTCCCTTTACCTCGGTCGTCAGAGTAAAAAAGCTCGTTTTAGTCAGATTGGATGTCTTCTTTTTCCCCTTTTCTTCCCTCATTTATCCGACCCACAATCCTTCCACGGAACTGGAATCAACTCCTTTGCTTGCCTCACAGAATTCTTCTTGCCACGACATGCCTGCATTTTCCTGTAAATTTCCTGAGAAATTCTCCTCTTATTTAACCTTTGCATAAAATCAACTCAGTATAATTCAATGAAATATTAAAGAATGTTAGTTTTAAAAGAAAATTTATCTTAATTTAATAATTTAATTTTAGCCTCACAGAAAGTGTAAAAGATATCGAGTGATTTTTAAAGATTTCAAAATATTTAAAAGTATTTTGGAAAATTACAGAAGAAATTTAACAAATTTTAAAGAATTGAAAAAAGTATCAAAAATCTTTTTGTGATTTCAGGGGAAAATTCCATGAAACTATTTTGCGCGCAATCTTTGTCCTTGATTTCAATTGAAAATATAGTGTATATGAAATTAAGGCAAATCCAACCAATAGGCGAAGCGAAAATACTGTAACAATATAACTCACTTCGATGCTTCGAGTTTATAGAAACAATTTCGATATAATAGCAACTGATAGCAACCACTCTTTTTTTATGATAGGATGATAGGATTACTTTTAGTTCACAGCAATATTTTATGAAATATCAATGTTTCATAGTATCAGTTTCAATTATTTGACAATTTCTATTTCATATTTTCTTTATGGATATAGCCTCAAAGAAAATCTAATCTTTAACCTTTGCACATTTATGGCTTCTATCATATTACGAAACAAAGTACATTCATAATATTTACAACATTATATAGGATAATATATCACTTTAGTAAAGTGTCGAGTTGTGATCGTTATCATATCATTTATCTATCCTCCGCGTTCAATAGAACTAACGTTTTCCTATCGCCACTCTAAATCAAAGGTTCTAAACTTGTAGTTTTATGGACAATGATTATTTTCGCATGCGTTACTTCATGACATGATTGCTGAAATTTAATCTCTCTGTGTAATAAAACCGACTTAAATATTCTCTCTCTATAACTTGCTTCGTCGGTAAAATTTTTACGTTTTTAAACAATCCTTTAAAAGTAGAGATTTACAGTTTATCTTCGCATAAATTCTGCACCAATTCTTTATGAATTTTGCATGTCCTGTTCTGCATTTTCTCGAGAATCCTTGTACCATTTTCACCATAAAATGAATTAAGTTCAAAGTTTGCTAGTATATTCACTAAATTAAATTGCTTCTCTACTATTTTAGGTTTTTCTTTTCTACTTGGTTTTATTTAAAATTCGAAATTGATATTAAAATATTGAAATTGTTTCCTCGATGCATCTGTTATCGGTAAAATCGTGCGTCACTGCTTTTGTATACGACCCATGCGATTGATCTTTCGAGCAAAAAGAACAAAATAAAATGTATCTTGCGACAATAATAATTCTTTGCCCGCCCAGAATATCGATACTGATGCCAGTTGCACTTTAATTCTGCGACGTTTACCATGCGATGCGGAATCGTTACATTACCGCGAAACTTTGATTTAGTTTCCAAGTAGTGCCGTGCTTGCAAATTTCAACATTGAAAGCGTCCATAATCCATTATCACGGCTGTTATAAATGTTGAAAGAAGTAGAATAACTGCGAGAATCACTGAATTAAAAATACATAAAAGAACCTTTTATAAAATTATAATTTATATTAGAAAATTCAATAAGCTTAAGTATTATAAGTATACTTTGAAAGAATACAAAGCTTAATGAAGCTGTTTCTTTTTCTTTAGCCATCAACGTTGATTTTTTATACTTTTTACCTGAGGTAGAATTTTCTAGTTTTTTAGGGCTTCGATTGAAGCTTTTGAGGAAATTATTTTCACAACCTTTCTTTACAAGTCTAATGGGCTTCGAATTCACTTCCTTTGCGTAAAGAGCAAGTCAATTTATCTCTGTCGTTCTCCATTAGAGTTCGAACGCCTGACCTATGCGAGATTTGCCGAATCGATTCAGCGAATGAAAGAACCCACTCAAATCGCTTCTATTCATCGGTGGTAAATTAAGGAATTAACCGATCCAATGCAAAGCCAGTGCAATATCCCATTATATGGTATTTAATTATCTGCGATATTCGAAATATACTGCAAGAGCAGTGAAAATATTTAACTGAGAGGCTTTAACTGACAATTTCAGGAATTTGAAATTTTATTGTAAGGAGGAAGACACAGAAAAAAAATCCGTAGAATCTACCGATTTAATCGGTTGGAATAGGGACAGCAGATTATTTCTGTAGATTCAACAGAAAATTTTTGTTAGCCAAATCTTTTGAATTTACAGATTTTATCCGTAGAATTTACAGTTTCTGCGCATCCAATGGCTCGTTGTTAATGCGAACAGATGGAAATCTGTAAAATCTACGGATTTTTTTTGTTAACTTTATAAATTTATAATGCTTAGAATCAACGGATCTTATAAGTTGTAAATACATCATATTTTTTCTGCTACATTAGCAGATAACTCTAACAGAAACCTTTCCGTAAATTTTACGGATAGAGTTGTAAGATTAACAGATTTTATCAGTTATAGTAAAGGTTTCACGACCCGTGAAAATATCAATAATTAATTATATTAGATACTGGAACTTCATTTTCTTTGATAAAGACACATCTAATTTTTATCATTTTATTCTTAACAATTTTTACGATTGGAATTTTTATATATTATTTTAGCATGGATATTTTAGTATCTAAAACGAGGAAAACTATTTCACAAACGGGAAGTTCCTCTTACAAATCCTTTGAGCGTAAAACTGGATTTTGAGGCAGGCTTCAACGAGTTGTATGGCAAGTATAATACAATTTGCATGAATAGCTTAAGTGTCTCTTGAAATTTCGATAATAATGAGTCCTCGCAAGGAACGAGAACATTGTACCTCATTATTCCAGTTCCAGTACCAATTGCGACATGAAACTGAAAAAAAAAAGAACTGATGAAAGTGGTTAGACCATTATGTTTCGCCGATTCTATGTAGCTGTTGGAGACATTTTTTCCAGTGTGAATTATTCCATTTGCATGCACATCCGCGATTATTAAATTGAGTGCGTTCATTAAATTGAGTGCCTAGCCATTCTAATGCGAAGACCATTTACATCAGCGAAGACCGTCTTTGACAAGAGTCTTCTACTTTCCGACAAATTATGTTAAGCTGCGATAAGGAAATGCGAGTTAAGAATAAGAAAGAAGCTTTTTCCCTACATATTTCCACAGAATGGAGGCGAAACAAAACTCGTTACGGTCCATCGAGTCACGCGGAGAAGCACAGACTATAGGCTAACTTGAATCCATTAAAGTCAGCCTGAAAATTCAATTAGTCAGCTCGGCTATACTGAAGTTAGATTAGTTCGTGTTTGCGTCGAGTCTGCAGTGCGGAAGCTAATCTAAGAGTCGTTTTCACTTTTCGCGAGAGGATACATTCTTTTCTCATTTAAAAGTGCTAAAAACTTACGTCACCGTCACAAATTGCCTCACTAGTGAGGCAATTTTGATGAGCTTCTCGAACTTCTGAAATCTCGCATTTTTATACACGGATCGCTGAAAAAAATATCAGGTATAAGGGGAAAAATAGCTGTCTTGAAACTCGTGCGATTTCTAATTGCCATTTTTTCCCTTTAGTACACAATGTACTATTTAATCAGGAATTTTTTTCTCCGATAAAGAAGGCTGAAAGTGTATGCGAATTGAAGGAATTTCATTGATACTAGTCACAGAGTGTACACAGACCAATTCGACTCAATATTTGAGCAACGTGTCTTCGGCTTATTGCCTTTGTAATTAGGTTCTCAGAGTTCCTATACACGCTTCTGTCAGAGATCTCAAGGATCTAAATACACGAGAGCTGTTGACTGAATTAAGAAACCACCTTTGTCCACCGACCGACTTATTTCAAATATTGACTATGATAGGGATCGTTGTACCAAAGTATTGATGTTTTCAGAAAACTTGAATTCGAGACTCTGACTCACCTTTACAATATTCTAAGCTTATAGAATATAGACAATAGACCCTTCTGAAAAACACGAATTTATCAATATTCGTATTGTTATTTTCTGTTTGAATTTCTCTCATGAAAGTTAGAGATGAAAAGAAACGAAGTTTAAAAGTTTCGTCCTGAATCAGAAATTCTGTCGGTTTTCGATAGCACTTTTTACAAAGTATAAACTGTATGAAAGGAAAAAATAAAGCGAATCACGTAACTAGGTAAAAAGATATTCTTCTCTCTCGTCACGTTTTCGTGTTATGAGGATAATCGAACAGCGCAAAGTATCGGCAGATGTTGCCGCTTCATATGATAGCAACCTTATCACTCTCTGATTTCTGGGCAAGACCATCTGGCGATAATCCCGCCAACTTTGACGCTATTCGTATACTAAGTGCACAATTTTTTTATCTTTATGTATAAATAGGAGCTTTCTATATGTATAAATATAAATCATAAATTCTTGTATTTAGGACATCTCGCAATGAGAAAAAGGTTTGGTTCGAGCAACAAAATTTTTTTGTTGGCTCAACCAAATTATTGTTGGGTCAAGAAAACGTTTTGTTAAACCAACAAATCGTTTTGTTGAACTAACAAAAATTTATTTCAGCCAACAAAACATATTTTGTTGCATAAAATATTTTTCTGAGTGCGTTATTTGCGATTCCAAAGCAAACCTGAAATCTCTTTTTAATTTCTCGTAGTCTATCGAAATTCCAGGAAAACTTCTTCAATTTTTTTTGTAATCCCTTAAAGATTATTAAGTCTAAACTGAAATAAAAAGTTAATCCAACATAAATTTTCATCAATCTCCAATCAATAAAGTAGGACACGAATGTCACGTACTGGAAAAATGAATTACCCTCATTCACTTTTAAGGGGTTACATACAGTTAGAAGGCTTTAAAAAGACGGATTTTCAAGAATTTTTTTCGCGCAGACTATTCAATTTATTAATTTGAAAATTGGTGTACATATTATAATAACCTTATAATATATTAACATATTTTTTATTTGTAAAAATAATCATCTCGAATGTTGCTATCGCCGATCTCCTAGAGCTCCGCAAAAAAAACCAATTTTGCGGTGATCACGATATCTCTGGACCGGATTATTTGAAATGAAAAAACCAAATAAATTTCGTTAATATAATACATTATCTAGTATTTAATCGAAGGAATTAGC
>UCOK01017995.1:0-38764 GCA_900474325.1 Synergus umbraculus | reverse complement strand
TATATACATATATAAATTATATATAAATATAAATAAATATATATATATATATATTCTGCATCTGAAAAAGCATAAAATCCAAATTGTCGCCTAAACTAAGAATCGTGCGAGAGACAGATCATTATTCGAGACAACGAATACTACCTACAAAGTTTTCCGAAGTTTTTGGAGCAAAATCTCCACCCTCGATAATCTTCGAGTTTTCGAATTCGAAAGAGGAGAAATGAGAATGGAGGAGAACTTGGTTGCGCCCGCATAGCAAGTCGGCCTCCTACTCTTAGTCACACGGACATAGAGGTCCAGTTGTGTGCGTCGGTCGGTGTTTCAAATACGCGATCACTGGTCCGAAAATGTACCTCTCTTTATAGGCATAGCGGAGACATTGGTAGACCAATGGAGAAGCATCAGCCTTCCCATTGGTTGGGGTAGGCATAGAGATGGTAAATGTGCATTTAGCACAGAGACGCATCTCTACAACGTCCGTGCTCCGGCCGGGGTCTAATGCCTCGAGTCTTCTTGGCAGTGGATGCGCGCGCAACTCGTACATAGCTGCGGCGTTACGAGACATGACGAAGAAGGAGAAAAAGAAATAAAATAATTGTGACCGCTGGCGGGCGACAAACTAAAAGTAAATATATGTATTTTTTAAATAAATAAAGTTTGTTATTTCTTTACTCGATATTTATTTGCAAAATCCAATACGCAGGTTTGCAAAAATTAAGATAGCCCATGAAAAGAAGCGAAATTTGGAAAAGAAAACTGCAAATTTAGTCACATCTTAAAGTGTTTTTGTGAAAGCCAAATATTATTTATTCTAAAGAAATAATAGACTTTATTTATTTAAAAAAGATATATAATATGTACTTTTAGTTTTTTTTTGATTTATTAGCAGTTGATAAATATTTAATATTTATGTTGTGGCGGAGATAGTTACTATATTATACAGTTTAAATATACATTTACAAGAAAATTTATAAATAAAGTTTATAAGAAAAATACATACAGTTTATAATAAAATTTATAAAGACTATTTATAAATACAAAATTATAAACGATTTATTAATAACAACGTAACTATTAGTATTTATAAACAACTTGAATAGTACCTATTATTTTTGCCTATTCCCATTTTAGAAAAGAGTTATTTGAAAATGACATAATGCTTAGAAAAAGAAAAAGGGAACGTGCGAGGTAAAAATGTTAAAAATTTTCGTTATTTCAATAAATAATTACATAATAAATTTAAAAACTGAAAGCTCATAATATTTATCGATACTGAAATTATTCTTATTACAGATTGAAGTTAATTATAGATGAATAATAATTTTAATTTGATATGTTCTATTAAATTAATGAATATTTCTATTATTATTGTTACATATTTGCCCCTCTGGCTCTTACACTCTAAAAAAAATTCTATTAACAGTGAAATTACGTTCCTTTCAAAATGCATCCTTTGAAATTAAGCAGATTTCTTTTATCTGTCAAAAGAATCGTTTCACTGTTAGAAAACTCAGCTGCTAAGTGCAAAAAAAAATAATTTTATCAATAAATGATTTCTTTTGACTATAAAAAGAAATCCTTTGACTATGATAAGAAATCCTTTAACTATTAAAGGATTGCACTTGTAGGCTACTGAGTGAAGTGCGTCTATACATGAGTGATTGTACGTTGTTTCAGTTTTAGTTTCTCCATTAAAGAAAATAATTTGACAGTAAAAGGATAGCATTTGAAAGAAAAATCCTTTTACCATGAAAGGATTTCTTCTCATACCAATTTTGAATAGAAAATCCTTTCACGGTAAAAGGAATCGTTTAACCGTCAATAGATTGTTTTTAGAGTGTATTACTGGAATTTTAGCTCTATTAATGTTCGGGGAATGTATTCGAACGTTCATCTAACGAAGTCAATTACTCCATTTTTAGAATTATTTATTAAATTAAATATTTAAAATATGTCAAACACCCTAACTGTCATTGCTTCAAACAAAAAATTTGGGAAAATTGTTTTTACCACGTAAAAAACCGATTTTTTAACATTCTCACTATGCATTTTTTTAAATATAGGGCCTCTGAATAGGTGGCGCCGCCACTCGGTCTCAGTCAACACATGGTACACTTTCATTTCAGACTCGCACAGGGCTGGTTAGTCCTCAAAAATTGGATGATTTTTACGTAAAAATATACATTTCTGTTGAGAAAAACCAAACATAACCTCAAATATATGAAATTTGTTGAACTTCAAAAATATTTGATGTTTTTGTAAAGAAATATCCATTTCCGTTGAGAAAACACAAAAATAACCTCAAAAATAATAAAAATAATAAATAATAAATAATAAAAAATGAAAATAATAAATGGACAGTAAAAAAGTACACTTATGAATAAAAGATTGGACACTTGTAACTACCACGAAGGAGAAATATGTTTGTAATATATATTGAGAGAATTAATTAAATAGAAATGATGTAGAAAATTGACAACTGTATTAAAAGAAGTGATCTTCATTGTAATTTTTTAAGTAGCAGTAAGAATAACTAGCAACTCTTGGTATCGTATTTGTCCACTTTTAGATAAAAATTATATTCAAGTTTTTCCGTATAAACAATGTCTTAATTAGTGATAGGAACTATCGTTGAAAAACAAAGATTGCTTTAGACTTTTCTCCTTTCCAACTATGTAGTTCCTCTTTCTCTCTGAAGCTGTTAACATTGAATAATACAAATTCTAAACTTTTTAACTTTTTATGTACCAATTTTATGAATAATTAACAATATAGTATAAAAAAACAGTAGAAGAATGCGGAAAACAAGTATCGTGCTTATAATCGCTCTCTGTAAGTTTTTCAAGTTAAAATATTTTTTTTATATAAATTATAGATTTAATTTAGTATTGATTTAAGGAATGGATCCCAATGGAAAATTCACATTGGGCGCAGTACCGCGTCAGTACGGGCGGATACTGGTGCGGTACTGGCATATTACTGGCAATACACTGAAAAATTACAGTAAAAAAAATAATAAATGTCGAACATGGTTATTCGTTGATGTATTATGGATATACTTATAAATAATTGATATTTATAAATTTTAACGCACATATAACAAATAAAATTTCGCACGGAAAGACTGCGGGGAATCGAACGCACGACCTAGGGGATATGAGTCCTGCTACCTAACCGTTACCCTAAGCTTCGAGATAGTGGTCCGAGTATAATATCCACGATACACTCAACCATACAGTACCTACACACATAATATTAAATTATCTCAAGATAAAAATGTAAAACCGTAGTATTGATTGATAGAATAGGATATTTTATTAGTAGAACAAAAAATTTTTTACGACAAAAAAAAGGTGCAACAAAATTATTTGGTTGGCTCAACAAAACAATTTATTCGAACAGAAAAATAATATCATTTTATTAACAAAAATTTGATTGTTTCATCGAAAAGGCTCAAAAAGATTATTTTTCCCCATAAGTTATTATTTGGTAATTCCTGAATTTATTACAAATTCTTTCCGTATAAACTTGTACCGTGTTGACACTTGAAAGAAATCCCGAGTTAGATTGCAGCCAACACTTGATTCAGAAAAAGATCGGAATCAAAAGAATCGACCTTTTAAAATCGACGTAAAAATGTCTTAAAAAGTTTATATTTACCTATAAATAATTACATTTATTCAAATTTTAATAAAATGATTAAGTGCATATATTACTTAACCGATCCCTACCTTACCGGCATTTTATTCTCTGTAACGCTACGTCTACATTTATTAAGATACCACATTGAAAATTTCTATATTTGAAGCTAAAGCCTTAAGGTACATTAGCATATTTTCTTTAATTTTATAAATTTTCAATTTGATATCTTTATAAATGTAGACCATCGACATATAGAAATGGATTCAACCAATTAGCCTCGGCGAGAAAGAGACAAAACTACATTCCGTTGTAACTTCTCTCTCTGACGCATTACTACGCGCTTTCCTACAGCGTCCCGCAGTCCATTTCTATATGTCGATGATGTAGATGTAGCGTTACAGAGAAAAAAATGTCGGTAAGGTAGGGATCGGGTAATACATGTCCTTAAACATCGACAATTAATAGACACTGTTTATTACAATTTGTAAATGGAGAAAATTTTACAAAATAGTGTAATGATTAAAATAACAGGACCAAGTCCAACGGATTTAATAAATAAATAATGCAACTGGGTTGGTGAAAGTCTGTTTCTATTATCCGTTAAAATATTTTCTGCTCTAGAAAATAATCTTTCAGATGGTACAGAAGTTGCGATGACTGGCAAGTATTTTCTAGTAATAGTGCTGAGAGTTGGATTTTCTCTGTATTGGTTATACCAATAGTTCATTGGGTTTTCTTTCAATTTTGCCAATGGTTCATTGAGGTAATGTTGTAAATGAGTTGGCATGTCATCTTGACTTCTTTCTTCAAAGACTGTGTTTCGAAATCTCAGCAGGTTTTCGTGATGTGACCACAAATTACTGGACTCATCTGTAATAGGCTGGTTATCTCCAAGTGTATCTCCAAGGGTAATTTCCGTGTCTACAGCCTTCTGATCAATTGCTTTTATATACTCAGAAATATGATTAATCGCTTATGAACAAGCGATTAATTGGGTCGATTGAAAATATAGTCGCTTAAATTACCGCATAAAACGATGAAACTTGAAAGGTTTCGGACTTCCCTTCTATCCCATCCAGGCGCAAATTGCAAAGCGCAAAACGAACAGCGAATGACAGAAAACCTTTGATAAGACAAAAATCTAAAGGTGTTCAGCAATTGCCGCGAGAATCGGTTCTTCGATTATGAGGGTAAAGAATCGATCCAGCAAAAAATCGATTAGTAAAGAATCGATTCAAAAGATCGATCTTTTAAGTGGAACAGATCGATCTTAAAAAGATCAATTCAGAATCGCCCATCCCTACCAAGTATTGGGCTAGTACTGGGTATAACTCTGGCACAGTACTGCGTCTGTACTGGCTAGCCAACTGTCGGACTGACATCACAGGGTCAGGACTGCGCCCGTTGTTAATGCTGGCATAAGCCAGAAATTTCCGACTGGGATATGCTGTATATATTTATAATATGAAATTAACTAGTAAATAACAAACTCAGAAATCACACTAAGAATTAAGACATATTAAATTAAGAATGTATACCATAAGTATCTAAATATCGATTAGAAATATTTAAAAATAACACGTACATTACTTAAAAAATAATAATAATAATTACCCTTTTTTATAGCATTTACTTTTAGAGTGAGGTCAATAGATTTGGATGTGCCTCTGTCATTAGATCGATTAGGAGAAAATTGCGAAAAACAAGGAGTACTTTCCAATCTCACGAATAATCAAAAGCAGTATTCGACGATTTTTGAAGAAATAATATCTGAAACATTAATACAGCCAAATCATGATTCTCGATCTACAGTGAAAGATGTTAAAGTTTTAGTAAAGTGTTACTATAATCAAACTCTTCAAAATATATTACATTCAGTAACTGACAATATACATCGTTGCTGGCAATTAGTTCCAAAAAACAGAAATTTGTTTGTAACAATGATGGAAGGTGCTTGTTCCCAAATGAATTATTGTAAGTGATCATTTTTAATTTATGAATAATTAAGCAAAGGCAATATAAAATGTACATGCATTTATCTCATGTAAGGTTACCTACAGTCGGTAAATAACTACCAACGATCGGTAAAATTGTTTATATTCGGTTCAATATTGCCTATCGCTGGTAAGTTGTTACCTACAGTCGATAAAGCATTTTTTTATAATTCCGATTTAACATCAAAATAATTCATAAAACCTGATTTCCCCTGAATTTAAGCAGACTTTTGTACTAATAAGTTTTAATTTGTTTAACTATCTTGCATTAGTGTCTGACCTGAAAAGAAATCTACTCCAAACTGGCGAACATGAACAATGTGTCATTGATGCGATGAATTCTAAAAATTGTTCGTTAGATAAAATAAAGGAAGGACATTTTCAGATTGATAATAATCTTTGTAATAATAACTGTACTGAAAAGAAGGATCCCTTTTATGACAATATTTTGACTTTGCTTCCAATAAAATGGAATTTTCAGGAAGAGAAGTAAGAATTCAGTAAATAACATCTGATATATGAAGCATTTTATAAAGATAATATGATAGTAATATATTTTTTTCTTTTCCAGTTATTTAAAAACCAGAGAAAATTGTCAAAAAGGACTCGTACAAAACTGCAGAAATTCACAGGCTAAAGTTGCATATTTAAATTATTTCGACACAAAGAGGCTAACACTTGGTTGGAGCACTGACGATATGCTTAAAAAAAAACCCTGATCTAGAAACCCGAGCCATATTAAATTACGGAAAAATACTTTAAAATTACATGAATCTTGCAAATGAAATTTATAGAAAGTAACCACAAGTTTTTAAAAGTTTCTTTAAATGTGTTAATATGAGAATAAAGCATAGAAAATAATAACATTGGTTGCATTTACTTATTTGGAGAACAAAGATTTCAAATGCAATACCATTGTGACGTCCGAGATAAAAGACGCACCTACCTTATAATATTGAATTGTTGTTCCTCGTTTTCTATCCGGTGGAAAGTGTGATAATAGAATTATCACACAATGCCACTAGAGTCGGGGATGAGGATAACTGAACAGAGGGGTAGTCGGTGATTCGTGATAAATAAATATTTATTATATTAGCAATTACAAGAAGGGGGAGGTTTACAATAATCAATTAGTTAAATGAGTTTGGACATTCGATAAGTCAATGAGAGCTTCGTCAGGAATCCTTTTGGGCTGCATGTAAAAAGGGGGAAAGAGTTAGAAAGGGTCACAGAGAGGGTTAGAATTTGTTAATGGAATATGGGGACTTACCGATTAGCTTTGAGGCTGGAGCCTTTAGTATCAGTTGCTGGATCACGGATTTATATTCAGGAACAGGAACAAGTAGATTACAGATTCAATAATCAACGCACAATAGTCACACAAACTGATTCACAATAGATTAAATACGAGTTCGCGATTGGTCACACCATAATCAGTTAACAATGAGACGTAGAACAAAGATAGCGTACTCAACAACCCTGGTTCGCAAGACCTTTAGCGTAGGTTACAATAATTCAGGATGAGTCCAAACTGGACTTATGGGTCACTTGGTACTTATAGACTGACTACTTGATTCGCGAAGAGTACCTCTCGAAGGGTTTGAGCAGCAAGACCTCTCGGTAAGGAGTCTGATTAAGGACTGACACGGGAAGGGTTGACGGGCCTACTGGATAAGGATGTAGATCCGGAGTCTAAGACCAAACTGATCTCGGCGGTTCGACAGTTTTAGAGGAGTCGACGTTGACGGTCTTGATTCGAGAGTTCGACTGACTTTTGGTGGCGAATTCACCCGTTTTTATACACAGCTTAATGAGTGTCCACTCTTCTAATTCCAGGTGTTGTGGGTGATCCAGTGGGTGGTCCTATGATAATGGGCACTAAACAGGGTGTGAGCTTTCTTTTCCATTATGCTGGCTCGCGTAGCTCGAGCCTCTTATCTTTTTATGGCCACTTATTGGAAAAGCTCTCTAAGTGAAATTATTGATTCGTGGTGTCACAAAGGTATCAGTTTTTTGACCCGCCGAATAAGACATGGATCAATACTTAGATGCACGTGATCTTTGAGTGGACAATTATTGATTTTAGTTAGCATGACGTTACAATAGATACAATTATTGTTTTTGTTAATAAGGCATTATAAATTATTATAATAAGTGACATGACGTCACACCATTTTGCAATAAAGATCTAAAGAAACTACTTACCAACTGTAGATATGTGCCTACCGACCGTAGGTAACAAATTACCAAATGTTGGTAATTACTTTTTGCTAAAGGAAACTACTTAGCGATAATGCCGATAATAGATATTTGTTTATTTGCAATAAATAATTAGTTTTATGCAATACCTTAGAAGTTACCTACAGTCGGCAAGTGGTTACCTAAGTTTTGAAATTCTACAAATTAAATAATTATATTATTTAGAAATTCATAAATTAATTGGTGAAGAAAAGACATTTTTTTAGCTTAAAAAAGTAAATAAAAAATTTTATAAATATGCACTTTTTTATTAAAGTGATGAAAATAATATAATAAAAAAAGTAATCGATACTTTTCTATGATTATATATACAACAAACAGAACAAAGTCGAAATCATTTCTTAAATTATGATAAGATAAGTTTTAAGTCTGCTAAGATAACATGATAAACTCTATAATTCTATTAGAATCATTTAAATTTTTTAATTGGCACTTAGTTTGGAATAGAACTTCTTTGCTCTTGTTTAAAAATTCTTGTCATCATGACAGCGAAAAATTTTATTTTCTTGAAAGCAGTTGTTATTTTCGTAGTTACTTTTGTCCTCTTCATTAATCCATCTGTAAATATTATATTAAAAGAACAAAAATTTCTATTTATAGAAAAAAAAATATTGAGATAAAATACTATATATTTCTCTTTTATTTTCAAAAATAGAATGCCATCCAGGGTCAGTTTTTATACTGTCCTACCTTCGAAGATCTTCAAACCGGTAAGAGCGATTTACTATTTCAAGAGTCGAAATATTGGTCTTTTTAATTAAGGGTGTGGGATGTATACGTATATTATACATATGTTTGTCTCGCGATTGAGATTGTAAAATATTATTCAATCTATTATTATAATTACTTTAATTAACATTTTTTTATATTCTTATAAATTATTAAAAATCATTTCAGTTTTCACGAGTGCTCTTCGAAAAAACTTCGATGAAGTTTCCGTAGAAATTGTGGAATGTCCAGACCTCAACAAAGCACCATTCAAGATGGCAACGAAGGGTAATATTTCATTTAATACTAATTTAATAAGAAATTTAAAATATTTTAATTTAATAAAAAATGAAGTAACAGTAAATAATAAAAGACAGTTAAATTTAATTATGAGAAATTTTATCATGTTTAAGGGTTAGATGGAGACCCTACCTTATTAGAAGTCGGTATTGAAGATCCCCATATTTCTCGAAAATTAACGAAAGTCTACGATCTCGAAGATATGGCTTATTTTGCAGGCCATGACAGAAAAGCACTTATATTCGGGGCTGCAGAGGGACCATGGCCTTACAACAAAAAACGTAGCATAGTAAGTTGTTTAAAAAATTACAAGGAAGCAAAGTTCAAAATTCATTCCCTCTGTTTTACCTAACGAACCTTAGAAATAAATATTTTTTCGCTGTAGTGTGGTACTCTTTAAAAAAAAGATGTGTAGCAATAGAGCGAAAATTATTTATTTTTAAGGTCATGAAAGACTTACCTGATCCCTACCTTACCAACATTTTTTTCTCTGCAACGCTACGTCTACATTTATTGAGATATCTAATTGAAAATTTCCAAAATTGAAGCTAACGTATTAAGGTACGTTTATCTGGTCCTTAATATTGACATTTATAAAAAATTTTTTTTTATTTTTAAACAAATTTAAGACCAGATAATCATACCTTAGCATATTTTCTTTAATTTTAGAAATTTTCAATTTGATATCCTAATAAATATAGAAGTAGCGTTGCAGAGAAAAAAATGTCGGTAATTTAGGGATCGGGTAAGTCTTAGATGGCCTTAATAAGTCTATATAAGCAATTAGTTAGCCTCCTTCTTGGATTTTTGCGTTATAGGTTTAGAACTATGCTAAAACAGAAATCGAGGAATTAAAATTATAAGAGGTAATTTTTATTTACTAGATAGAAAGAGATCGATGGGGATAGACGAGAGATAGAGAATAATAATGGATAGAGAATAAGAGATTAATGAAGGTAGAAGCGAAGTTAGATTGAAAGAGATATATAGGAAGGAAAGAGACAGGAAAGAATAAAGAACTGATGATTGAAAAAGATAGGAAAGAATTGCGATTGATAAGGAGATAGAATGGGATAAACAAGAATGGCTTAAAGATGGGAAAGAACAGAGATGTGAGGACTGAAAAATTTAGGAGCGATAGGATGCCGACCGCAACAATATCTATTTTTCCCTCAAGCCACAAACCTTTCCAAAATAGTATATTATGCATCTATGGATACTTACAGGAGTATTTTGTCAAGCGTGACGTATACAGAACGAGTCGTAGCTCGAGAGCGCCGAAGGCGCCCCGAGAGCGAAGACGATTTCTGCATACGTTGCGCGAGACAAAATACGTCTGTATCCCTAGTTGCATACGATATTTTCTTCAAAAAGTGCACGAAACCACGTGTTTTTTTACCTCCAGCTGGAGTTTTTTTCTCAGTTTATTTCACTGTTCTGGAAACAGCAACTTTCAGCTCGCTTCACATGCTCGAAAACACATGGTTTTCGTGCACGCCCGTGTGGAAATATCGACTGGGGCCAGACTGGGTTCCAGATAGTTTGCCCAAGTCCCAGCTGGGGCCTAATTGGGATTTCTAAGTGGGGCCCATTTTGGATTGTAACGCTTATCCCAACTAAAACCCATAATAGGGAAAAAATGTCTTAAAAAACAATTATTAATTAAGAACACGATTTATATCGTATAATTAATATAGTACTTTAATTAATTTTATTTTTCTTAGTCGGGACGACCAAGTGGGTCCAAGATGGAGCCCACTTATTAACTGGGCTAAATTGGGCACATTTCCACACGGGCGCGTTGAAGAAAATCTATTATTCCACATTATAACTACCCATTACATTTTTGAGAATATGCCAGAAAAATAAATCTAAATATAACTACTTGTCTGAAAGATATACGGCAATCATGTGCTTCTTCAAGAAACTATTGCGCTTCTTCGGCTTTGGCAGTAAGAAAGTCGACATTATCAGCTAACTTGCAGTAGAAGTTGGTCAGTTGATCCTACGGCACCTAAACAATGAATCCCTCTTAATCGCAGCTCAAGTTTCTCACAATTAGCTGTCATTGTGTAAATCAGATCCTATTTTACGATGTCGAGCTAGAAACTATCTACGCAGAAAAGCTCGCATGCTAAATACGTGCTTTATACTATTCCACTGCATGAGTCCTTTCAAGTTCCCGACTTATACTATAAATTCGGCATGACTAAACTCAACAGCCAATTCGGAAAGAGAAATTTTGTTACCCTTGTCCTAAAAATTACTCGAAATAAGAAGGTTTTTTCACAAGCTAGATTATGTCTTAGAATATAAAGATGTTAGCATCTCAGCTATATTTTAACAGCCTTACTGGTATTTTCATAAGTACCTGTTTCTAGACATAAGTGACAAGACAGTTAAATGTCTGGACTGATATTATTCTCTAATTACCTTCACTTAGACGTATTTGTCTAAGGTTTGCAAGATAGATGTATGATATGTATAGATTTAATAGAATAGATATTAGAACATACTTGTAACATATTAGATCATTCTTATAACAAAAAGTCGGTAAGGTAGCAATCATACATGGGTTTAAGACATGTAGGAAAAGATAAACAATTTTAAGTAATGGTTCAAATTTACAGATGGCAGTTAATGTTGTTTTAGACAAGAATAAAGATACATCACGAGTTACTATTTTGGATGAGAAGAAAAGAAAATATACTTTGGAAACTGTACCAGCAAATGAAACTCGTTTTTCACATAAAGCAAACTTATTTGTATCCCAAGGGAAAATAGGAAAAGTACTAAAGATTCAGGTGAAAAAACGAATTGGAAGTGATAGTTTCGTTGAAACTATGCAGAAGGCCTTAGCTAGTTCTTATAATAACAAAGGCTATGTTGTTGGTGCGTAAAAAATATTTTGTATTTTTTTACTTATACATATTACATATTTCTTATGTTAAGGCCTGAATTGAGACACAACGTTGGTACATATTTCGAGCTCCTACCCCTCATTAAAAAAATTTCAAATAATTTAAGATTTTTGAAAGCAATTAAAAAGAATTAAAAGTAGTCTTTTAAAAGAAATCAAAATGTCAACGAGATTCAAAAGTATTTAGAAGACATATAAGTAATACAAAGGAATTGAAAAAAGTTTAAATAATTCAGAAGAATTCAAAGGAATACAAATCTACACGGAAAGAAATTTTGTACAGCAGCGACACTAATGGTAGTACGGCAAAGCGACCGAGGTGTGAAAATGACAGCGACGCCAATTTTGGCAACGTGTCGGTCTCTTAAACTTAGTACAATGTTGCTCTCTATACTACACCGCGCGTGAGGTCCGTTTCTGTTTCAAAAATCTAAGGCAACAGTTACGCCAAATAGGGACAGTACGTTCCCTGACTGGGAGAACAATCGTCATAAACAGAGGGCGCACTACAGCACTACAGTTTTGCGCATCAGAGGTACCAATAAGTGTCGCTGCTGTGCAAAATTTCTTTCCGTGTACGAATGGATTGGATCAGAGCCAAGGAAAATGAAAAAAAAAAGTAAAAAAATATGCAAAATTTAAAGTTGAAATAAAAAAATCGAATGAACTGAAAATAACTGGCACAGGATATCGATCCACGTTCTTAATTAGAACAGTATATTTATTAAAATTATTTAATATATTTATATATATATTTATATATTAACATATTTTTTTTAATATGTTTCCAAAAACATAGAGGGATGTGTCGATATATTAAAAATGTATATTTTTGATTGTAGGTTTGGGTGGAGTATTTCTTGTGAATACAGGACAAGTAAGACAGAACTTAATTCCTTCTTCTTTGGAACTTCCTTCAAATTCGGAAAAACAGTTCTATTCATTCAATATGTCTACTCCATTAATTGCAGTTGGCACATTACTTTCGGCCAAAACGGTAATAATTACAGTCACGTTTCCTAAAGGTTGTAGGATTCAAGTTCTAACTTAAAATTTCGAATTCTTCATACTACACACAAATATTAAAACTGAATATTTTTTGTGCTGTAAGTAAATTTATATTTAAAAGTTGAACAGCATTACAGAGCAAAATAACTATTTACTTTAATGGCGCGAAAGGAGGCAATTATTGGACGAGTGTGAGGTCCGACACACGGTCATCACACGGGTCCGATAATTGCCTGTTTCGCGACGTGTGAAGTACAAAGCTTTTCATGACCACTGTAACCAATTCGATTTTCGAAACAATAGTCTGAATTTGCACTAGTGTACTAGTACAGCCAGGATGGCGAGAAATAAGCTGGCTGGGGCCCCGTAAGCATGTTCCAGAAATACTCTCTCTCCTTTCGTATTCTATCCTATCGTATTATATCCTATTGTATTCTGTCGTATCCTATCGTATCCTATACGATAGAATACAATACGACAGGATACGATAGGATTGGATAGGATAAAATACATTAGAATAGGATACAATAGGATAAGATAGTATAGAATACGATAGGATGTGATAGGATACGATAGGATACTATCGTATAGAATACGATAGGATAGGATACGATAGATGAGAATGCAATAGAATAGGATACGATAGGATAGGATACGTTAGGATAAGAGAGAGAGGGGGGTAGGGAGAGAGAACCTCCGGTTTATTTATTTAGATATTTTAGGATATCTATATCTATTTTAGGATACCCTATTTTACTTTCGGTACTACTTTTACTTTACGGTACTACTTTTACTTTCAGTACTACTTTTGCAGTACTTTCGCTCCTGTACTGTGAAGGGCTCCCTTCGAGACGCATAACAGACACCGAAAATCGATGTTTCGTTACACGTGTCATGAAAAAATATTTGTTTCTAATATCTGTTGTGTAAAATGAGGAAATTGAATTTTGGGGATAAAACTTTTATCCAATAAAATAATAATGTATATAACAATTTTTAAATCTAATCAATCATTATTTTTCAGGAATTCAACTTTACTGAACATCGCTTTCATACCTTTTCTCTTAAGGGTGGACAAGGTGGCCATTTTGAGAATGACGTTACTCCCGATGAAGTGGAATATTTAGGCTACTTTAATACAGTTGGACAAATTATTATACCCTATCCTTAGTTTTCCCTTTCAAATCAATTATTACTTAACTTTACATTATTTTTCATATTATTATGACACGAAAATTTATCACATTCTAATGTTTATAATAACAATAATAATAATAAAACATGCAACTTTTTTAAAATTACTTACAAGATTATACTATGAAGCAGAAATGTCTAAAACGAAAACAAAATGAGTAACCACCTGTTAACTCTTCAATCCCCTATCTTAAATTTTCAATTTGATATCTCAATTAATGTAAACGTAGCGTTGTAGAGAACAAAAAGTTGGTAAGGTAGAAATCGGGTTTAACTTGTATTTGAAGTTTAGATTTTCCTATAATACAACGGTGAAAGAAAAATGACACTTTTCCAGGATATATCCATATTTTTATTAATTAAACTAGCGATAATAACGATTCTTAAAAAAGTCCAGCACAGTTCAATCATTAACATATTTTAAAAGATAACCCTCTTAAAGCCTTTATAGCGCGTAATGTTAAAGTATTAATTATTAAAATATAATTATTAATTGTAATTCAAGTCTCTCTTTGCTAATTTTAGGGACATCTAAATTTTAAATAATAAAATAACCTAGCGTCCAACATTTAACATATTATCAACTTAGCTAAATACAAACATTGATTGGAATTAAATTGTCTGTAACCTTTTGAATTAATAAATAATTTGAAAATAAGCACTAATACAATAGAAAAGAGTAAAAAGATAATAGTTTGTAGCCACTACATATAAACTCATTCTTTAATTTACGCGACGAGATTAGGCGCGCGCTTAACGGTGAATCCACACCCCGACTCTAACTCTTGATCCGCGCGTAAAATTGGTGTCGCGTCCCCACCAACTTACCCAAGTCGTGTTGCGTTCCCACCAAGTCGTACCTATTTACCGCATTCTCAATCAATTACAAAACTTTACAAATTTAATTTAGCGCGACACGACTTGGGTAAGTTAGTGGGGACGCGACACCATTTTTACACACGGAAAAAATTTACGCGTGGAACAAGAGTTAGATTCGGCGTGTCGATTCACCTTAAGCGTGCGTGTTTCGTCTATAGTAACCGAAATTAAAATTTAAATTAGCGAGCCATATGAATCTGAAGTAGTCTGAAATGCATGTCTTTTTTAGAATAGTAAATTATGTGAAAAACAAACAAACATCTCGCGAATGTGATGAAGAAAGTGACATAAGCTACATCTTATACAGCCAGACGTGATTTGTGCAGTTACTTTTAACAAACTTTCAACCCTTACAATAGTCACAAAAAGGTGACTCTTTTCAGAGATGCGACAAAGAAAACCTTTTAATAAAATACACTTCCTCGGGAGAAAAATGCAACACATGCATAGATGCGTGTTTCGGCGTACTTTATCAGCAGTTCACAAATGAAAACCAAAATCGAAAGAGAACATCCGAAAGTGATGAAGAAAACCAGTGGAATAAGAATATCGACTGATTCAAATTCTTCTTCTCCTGCCAATCGATATGTCTGACTTGCAAATAGCAAAAACTGCTTCTTCCAGTGAAAAATTAGACCCGACTCTAACATCCCTTGTATGTATGTATCGACTTCCTTCAGGAACGGCGATTTTGGTTCGAAGTGAATAATCCTTGGTGAAAAAGACAAGCACTCCTTCATTATCTTCATCGTAGTATTATTTTTCGAAGCTTTGTGTTTCTTGATTGCCATTAAAGCTGTCGGTTTTCTCAGAATGCAAGCAACAATTTTCCTTTCTACAATCATATCAATGCATTCTTCATCTGTCAATACGGATCTAGATTTACGAGCTATTGATTGAAAAACGGAATCATTCTGTTGCCTCATAAAATGCAATTTGTTAGATGTTGTCGCTAGACTGAGGTTAGTCCTGATTAATTCCTCGAGTGTGTCAATAGGCACATCAGATTTCTTGGTGAGTTTCGTGTCCGTTAGCAATGCGAAGATATTAGAACAGAATAAGGAGCAGGCTAAGAGAATCGAGACAAATACAATCCTTTCCGATAATTTCGAAGGTTCACGTGGTACTGAGAATCCTAAAGTTTCTCGCAAGATATCGAGCCAGGACCAAAGAGCTTTATCAAATTTCAAGCAGATCGTCATCAGCCAAATTATTAATACCATTAGAACCAAATAAATCCATTTTGTCGAGAGCGATACGCTATCAATTTCGCTTGTTAAACTTGTCATCAAAATACAGATAGAAGCTAATCCAGTACTCTTACTGAACAAACCTTGCTGCTCGCAATTGGAGTCCTTTCCGCCCTGGTTTGTAATGAACTGAATTGTGTTGTTAGCAAGTAAATAGAAGAAACCACTTCGTTTGCTTTCCAAATGACAATGATAGTTACCATGCCGCTCGATTTGAGATGGGATTTCCGATAATCTGAAGTTCATCTTTTGCGAAAGAGTTTTCGCGACCAATGCGTCATGTCCAGATAGTTCAACTGGATGTCCTGAGGAATTGCGTTTTAGATAGACATACGGTGGCTTGTGGAACGAGCCGACCTTCATTTCAAATCCATTCAAATCCACGAGTTTATTTGGAAAGAGATTCCTTTTCTTTGTGTACTTTTGTTTTGTATAGATTCCAGTGAATGGGTTGAAATGATGCAGCGTCTTGATTAATAGATGTTTCCGATGCAAACCATTTTCGGTTTTTTTTACTATCTCAAGAATCGTGAAGTCGAGGAAATAGTTGGACCACGTGTAGTGGAACAACTTTCTGTAACTGAGAATGGGTTTTCCTCTCTCGAGTATGGCGATCATCAAACACTTAGGTCGAGCTTTCTTTGCGAAAAGCTGATCTAAAAATTGGAGTGTATCAGCATTTTCTGAATTTTTTAAATTGTTTTTTATTAGTTGAATCAAGATGAAGAGCGTTTCGGAATTTGGGTATAATGATCCCTGGATTAGAGCCTTTCGAAACTTTGAAGTCTTAGAGCAGCGCAAACTGATTACCTGACTCGGAATTTCATACAGAATTTTTGTTATGATGTTTGATATTCGGTTGTCCTGAATTTTTAAATCTTCACTAATTATCAGCACTGTTTCAGAAACTCGCATCTTTCCTTTGATGTGGGTGGTGAGATGGTCAAGCCATTTGTTATCGTTAGATACTCCGGGAACATTAGCGAAAAGTACAAAAAGTGTAACGACATTGCAGAATTTTAGGAACTGTATCATCTTCATGTTTTATTGTACCTAATGAGCTTCCTTCCTTAAATCTGCAATTAGTTGATTTTTGCTTTCAAAATCTTCTTTCAATTAAAACTAGACTGACTCAGCCAACGCTTCCCTAGTAACTGTGCGAATACAAACAGCTGTAGAAATTTTCGAAAGTGCAATTTTGTATATAAATTACAGAAATGTATAAGTATAAAAATGTAACGCAACCTACTTTTTTTATGATTTAAAAGTTGATACTAATCTAGAATTTAAAAACATTTATTCACTGGCCTTCTAAAGAAATATACATGTAAAGTATAAAAAAATAAAACAAAAGTAACGCAACCTACTTTTTTATGATTTAGTTCTTCATACTTATCAAGATTTTAAAAATATTGATTCACTGAACTTCTGGAGAAATATACATATAAAATATCTATCTATATTATAAAAAGATCTCGCCGCCGTCGCCGCCGCCGCTGTGTCAGGAATTGAGAGGGGTCACGTGACCTCATGAATGGTCACGTGACTTAAAAAGAGGAAACGGGACCCCTCATGAGGTCATGATGTGACTCTTCACGATCACGTGACCCATATATATAGATAAGAATCCAACCCCTCATGGGGTCACGTGACCCCCTTGATCACGTGTTCGAGGTCACGTGATCAAGACCCCCTAGGTCGCCGCAGCCACAGGTCAGGTTAGATCAGGTTTGGTAAGGTTTGGTTAAGTAAGGTTTAGGATTAGGTTAGGTAAGAATCCATCTTCTTATGAAGTCACGTGACCCCCTTGGCCTCTTTTCTGAAAAAGGCCGCCGCTGCCGCAGGTCAGGTTAGGTAAGTTTAGGTTAAGTAAGATTTAGGGTTATATTAGGTAAGAATCCATTTTCTCATGGGGTCACGTGACTTCTTTAGGCCGCCGCCGCCGCCACAGGTGTTGTGTAAGGAATTCATTCATATGGGGTAAAGTGATCAAATTGCGATATGCCCTTCTTTATCCTTATCGATCACGTGACTTATATAATGATACGCCCTTTTTGACCTATTGATCACGTAATTTTATGACGATACGTTTTTCTTGGCCTCTAGATTTGTGACCCTACAAGAATACGCTCTTATTGACCCCTCTCGATCATGTGAACCCGTGATTTATACCCTCTTCTTTGATTCTTGACCCCTATCACTCAAGGAACACCAAACTATACACCCTTCAGAAAAAGATTTAAAAGATATAAAAAAAGATATTGTATATAAAAAGATCATTGGTCTTTAGCCAATTTCAATGAAATTAAAATTATTACATTTATAGACTGAATAATTAAATTTAAAAAAATTAAAAAAAGTAATTAATTATTAATTTAAAGGAAATAATTTCAATGAAATAGTTTCCAAGATGCACTACCTGGAAGTAACCAATATAGCACCTCAACTGTAAACAAATTTTATTAATTGGTTCATACATGTACTTTAAAATTATTGTATTATTAGTATATTAAAAATTTTAACTTGGAGTTGAAGTAGGGCGACAAATAAGTTGTCCTCCTGAACAGTTTAATGAAATTTTTTTACAGATTTTTGAGATGCAATATTGATTACTTCCACATAGTGCATCTTGGAAACAATTTCATTGAATTACAAATTACTGTCATAATGTTTACTACATTTTCTAATAGATATTTATATGAAAATATAAAATATACATTCAATGAAGTTGGCAAAAAATCAACAAAAAAAAATTAATTCTATGTTTTAATTAATAATTTATTTAATTATTAATTAAATAATAATATCAATTATAAAACTAATAATACAAAGTGGGAAGTCGAACATTAGTTGAACTGGAGGGTAGACGCGCAGGGGGGCTAAGCCCCCCTTGTCAATAATAAAATACAAGTAAAATTAAATTTTTTAAGTAAAACAGTTGTGAAATTGTATCAACCTTTGTGCTCATTGAATTTTTTTTGGACTGTTCCATTGACTACCCCTTTTTTCTAAACGTTCCCATTCACCATAATTTTGTATCTGGCATTTCCCTTGACCAACTCGTTTTCTGGACTTTCTTTTAGAGAAAATTATACATTTCGTCGATAGGCCCTTATACTTTACATTAAATTTCCTAAAAAAAATATATTATAGAAAATTTCATAAAAAATTTGTTAACAGTAATTGAGAAAAAAATTGTAATACCTAAAAATTTCAACAGCAAATACAGTGGAAATCGAGAACTTCATCCTTATTCCTTTTCTGTGAGAATTAATAAAATCAAAGTCAGTGATTGTTAGAACAGGAATTGCTAAAAGAAAGGATAAATTAGGTGATCTATTCTCTTGTTTTTATAGAACGTTTATTGTTTGTAAAGATAACATAAACAAAAAATTAGGAAAATGCCACTAAAAATAATACTTAATACTTAAGTACGCTCATAATATATGTCAATAGTCTGTTTAGACAGGCAAATTTCTTGACCTGTTTTCACCGAAATTTTCTTAAGAGATTATTCAATTGTGTTGTGCAATCTTTGTTTAATATTTAAGTATTTATTTACCTGCAGTTATGTTATCTGTAGTCTGATCTTAAGACAGAACATGTATTTATGTAAAAAAAACTTGATACTAAGTAACGACTCTTTCATTTTATATAATAAATAACTGGAAAAACTCTATTTCTTCTTTTAAACTAGAAAATTAATAATAATAATTAAATGGAATATGTTCAGATTACAGAAAGTATTAGTGAAGGGGGATCAAAGTTTACTTTTTAATCAACAGGAAAAAGGGTTCAAGTAATGCATGTTTTATAAAATAGCATCTTGTATAGGTAAAGGGAGATCTTTCCATTTCAACAATAAGAGAACTGTTTTCAACAGGAGACGTGGAGAACATAAATAAAACGGAACAATCGAGAAGGAATGGATGGTCAAAGAAAACAGTGCAGAAAAGAAGATTGTGATATCGAAAAGTCCAGAAAAAAGGTTGGTAAAGGGAAATCTCCAGATAAAAAATATGGTTTATTTAAAAAATGTCATTATACTTTTATTTTATTTTTACATATCTAATTTATGTAGGTATGTATTTTCCTTTGGAAGGTCAGTGAATCAATATTTTTAAAATCTTGATAAGTATGAAGTTTTATAAATCATAAAAAAAGTAAGTTGCTTTACTTTATTTCATTTTTTATACTTTACATGAATACTTCTTTAGAAGGCCAGTGAATAAATGTTTTTAAATTCTAGATAAGAATCAACTTTTAAATCATAAAAAAAGTAGGTTGTATTACATTTTTATACTTATACATTTCTGTAATTTATATACAAAATTGCACTTTGGAAAATTTTTACAGTTACTAGGGAAACATTGGGTGAGGAAGTGTGGTTTTAATTGAAAGAAGGGTTTGTAAGCTTACTTTCTTTACAAGGCAACTAATTTCAAATTTAAGGGAGGTAGCTCATTAGGTACAATAAAACATGAAGATGATACACTTCCTAAAATTCTGCAACGTCGTTACACTTTTTGTACTTTTTGCTAATGTTCCCAGAGTATCTAACGATAAAAAATGGCTAAACCGTCTCACTGAGCACATCAAAAGAAACTTGCGAATTTCTGAAACAGTTTTGATAGTTAGTGAAGATTTGCAAATACATGAAAACCAAATAACATACATCATAACAAAAATTCTACATGAAATTCCGAGTCAGGTAATCACTTTGCGACTCTCTAAGACTTCAAAGTTTCGAAAGGCTCTAATCGAGGGATCATTATACCCAAATTCCGAAACACTCTTCATCCTGATTCAATTAATAAAAAGCAATTTACAAAATTCAGAAAATGCTAATACACTCCAGTTTTTAGATCAGCTTTTCACAAAGAAAGCTCGACCTAAGTGTTTGATGATCGCCATACTCGAGAGAGGAAAACCCATTCTCAGTTACAGAAAGTTGTTCCACTACACGTGGTCCAACTATTTCCTCGACTTCACTATTCTTGAGGTTGTAGAAAAACCCGAAAATGGTTTGCATCGGAAACATCTATTAATCAAGACACTGCATCATTTCAACCCATTCACTGGAATCTATACAAAACAAAAGTACACAAAGAAAAGGAATTTCTTTCCAAATAAACTCGTGGATTTGAATGGATTTGAAATGAAGGTCGGCTCGTTCCACAAGCCACCGTATGTCTATCTAAAACGCAATTCCTCAGGACATCCAGTTGAACTATCTGGACATGACGCATTGGTCGCGAAAACTCTTTCGCAAAAGATGAACTTCAGATTATCGGAAATCCCATCTCAAATCGAGCGGCATGGTAACTATCATTGTCATTTGGAAAGCAAACGAAGTGGTTTCTTCTATTTACTTGCTAACAACACAATTCAGTTCATTACAAACCAGGGCGGAATGGAAGCCAATTGCGAGCAGCAAGGTTTGTTAAGTAAGAGTACTGGATTAACTTCTATCTGTATTTTGATGCCAAGTTTAACAAGCGAAATTGATAGCGTATCGCTCTCGACAAAATGGATTTATTTGGTTCTAATGGTATTAATAATTTAGCTGATGACGATCTGCTTGAAATTCGATAAACGTCTTTGGTCCTGGCTCGATATCCTACGAGAAACTTTAGGATTCTCAGTGCCTCGTGAACCTTCGAAGTTATCGGAAAGGATTGTATTTATCTCTATTCTCCTGGCCTTCTTCGTATTCTCTTCCAACATCTTTGCATGCTAACGGACATGAAACTTACAAAGAAGTTGTATGAAATAAATTGCTGTAAAATTAAACCTTTCGCGGTTTAATTGCGCTAACGGTTAGAGCTCTCTTATTTGTTCCCAGCACAGGAGTGTGTCGATCGAGTATCGATACGATTTAGGGACTGGGACTTATTTGATTGGGCAGGATTGTCGCCTGGCTAATTATCGATAGTGGGCGTGATTAAAACTCTCTTCCAGAGCGTCTCAAGCTGCTTGACACTTTTAATTTGTGTCTCGCAGCAAGAAGACCATTCTGGGATTAACACCACGCTCACTTCGAGCTTTGGCATTGGCGTCGTCCTGGGATGAGTTATCTAATTCCGTAGTCCCATTCTCGTGATCGTGATTTTGTGAATTCCTAGAAATAAAAGCGCGGTTTTGTGTTCTTATGATTGCAGCGTGGTTTTTGTAGATGACCATTTACTATTGATTATATGAGCGATATCTGCGGTTATCCCTGGCCAACACATTCCTGTCAGGTTTTTTTTGGACTAAGGTGCTAAGGAGGATGTAGGATATACAAATTAATGACTACGGAATTGTCTAATCCGTTTATTATATGACACACTGTCTAACCAATGGAGAACTCAGCCTCTGAAACCAGCATTTCGTCACTTCTGCTTTTCTGACACCAGGTTGCCGTTAGGTATCGTACTCGAATATAAATTTGTGTGCATTCTGCAATGAATATGTTCTTTTGTGAAGAAACTCTCTATTTGATTTCTACAATCGTTTAGTTGTTCTTCTCGCTGCTTTTACCATGATTTGTGAGGCTATTTATTTATTGATGCTAGGATTTGAAATGCGGAATTACGTATTGATTTTGTATAGATTTATATTGTATTGATTCTGATCATATTCTGATTATATTTATATTTATGTCTGATTTATCGCCATTATTTCTACGTATGCTTATATGTTTTATTTATTTGATCTGTGAATTTTATTGAGGGAATATTCGTGCTTTTGAAAAGTGTCGGTTGATGAATTTTATTGATTCGCATCGTTTATAACCGCTGAGAACTTGTCTAATAGTTGAACGGAATCTATTTATAAACCGATTACGTGATTTCTAATTGTTATTGTAGCCTGGGTTTATTATTGATATTGTTGCTGAGTGTGAAAAGGTTTACAGGCATCTGGATTTTGTTTTGATTTGTATTAGCATCGTTGATTATTAATTATACAAGCACGGAGAATTTTAATTTGACAAAAAATAAATTTGGATAAAATTGAGGACGTTATTAATGGGAATTCTTTTAATTGCATCCTCCATATAAGTAATAGTCTTGAAAAGTAAGAAAAAATTAAACATAAAAAAAAAGATTTGTTACAAAGTCTAATGTATCTATTGACACAGTGGAGGAGTTAATCAGGTCAAATCTCAGTCTAGCAACGACATCTAACAGGTTGAATTTTATGAGGCAACAGAATGATTCCGTTTTTCAAGCATTAGCTCGTAAATCTAGATCCGTATTGACAGATGATGAATGCATTGATATGCTTTCAGAAAGGAAGAATATTGCTTGTATTGTTACAAAATCGACAGCGCTAATTGCAATCAAGAAACAGAGAGATTCGAAAAATCATATTACGATCAAAATGATGAAGGAGTGCTTGTCTTCTTCGTCGAAGATTATTCGCTTCGCTCCAAAATCGCCGTTCCTGAAAGGAGCCGATACGTACATACAAAGGATGATACATTCGGGTCTACTTTTTCACTGGAAAAAGCAATTTTCGCTAACCTCAAGGAAGTCAAATCGATTGGCAGGAGAAGAAGAATTTTAATCAGTCGATATTCTTATTCCACTGGTTTTCTTCATCATTTTCGGATGTTCTCTTTCGATTTTGGTTTTTATTTGTGAACTGCTGTTAAAGTACGCCGAAACATGCACCTACGGCTGTCTTGCATTTTTCTCTGGAGGAAGTTTATTTTATTAAAAGGTTTTCTTTGTCGCATCCCTGTATAATCACCTTTTGTGTCGATTGTACGGGTTGAAAATTTGTTGAACACAAAAAACTTGAAATCGTCCGCTTCGCGTTACAAAAATGACAGTCTTGTGTCCGATGACGTCGGGTTGTTTTAAGGATCACGTTCGCGAGATGTTTGCTTGTGTTTCACATAATCACGTAAATTAAAGAATGAGTTTATGTGTAGTTACTACAAACTATATTCTTTTTACTCTTTTCAATTGCATTGGTGCTTATTTTCAAATTATTTATTAATTCAAAAATTTACCGGCAATTTAATTCAAATCAACGTTTATATTTAGCTAAGTTGATATTAAGTTAAATTTTGCATACGAGGTTGTGACGGGAAAGTCATTTTCAGTATTATAACTCTAGGTTCCCGTGAATGTCAAGGCGGGAGTCTTTGACGAAGCAGTTTAAAGTAAACGATATAGTAGGTTCCTTGTCGACTTGCAGCGAAGTCTTGCGCTCGAGCGGTAGCGAGTGCGCAACCTTATCGACTCTGCGTGGTCGCGAACAGCTGTGAGGAGCTCACTCTTGTGTCACCCTTCCCAGCGAAAGGAGGTTTTAACTTTTATATACATTGTCGACTGTAATTTGTATTATCCAAGCGTATCTTGAGTGTGGATTGAGTGGTTCGTCGTATTATAGACGACTTTATTGTTTGTGAGTGAATGTTAGTCGATTTTACGTAAGTACTTGTCGACTGAAATAAAATATATGTATTTGGAACTTAATAATTATCGCTTGATCATAGTTAATTATTTTATGGGTCTTCCCAAGTCCCACGCCTTACTTGCTATTTTATTGAGAGTCAATTGCTCGTAATATTTGAGTTAGCTTGTCACTTTTGATTGTGTTTAATCTCGCCGGGGCTCTGCATGGATGGAATTTTACTTCCCTAGCTACTCGTGGGAAAAAAATGGATAGTCTTTTTCAAAAATCACAAATTTCAATATAAAAACCTGAAGGCCCCCATTCAGGGCCGTCAGGAGAGGGGCCTACATCAGGGCCCTCAAACCAGGGGGGCTCTCTTGGCGGGCCCTCTCAGGAGGGCTCTGCGGAGAGGCCCTCAGTTCTTGATGATCCGCAGGGAGGTGGCCCTCCGGGGGGCACCCCCCATGCGGTGGTTGAAGTGGGAGGGCGCCATGGGGACCGTTCTGTTGTGAGGAAGGGGCCGTGTGGTGCAGAGAAGAGGCGGCGCAAAAGGCAGCGCCAGCTTCTTCTTGCGGGGGCTCTGCTGGGGAGCCCTCAAACCAGGGGGACTCTTTTGTGGGGCCCTCTCAGGAGGGCTCTGCGGAGGGGCCCTCAGTCTCTGATGATCCGCATGGTGGAGACCCTCTAGGGGGCAACCCCCAGGCGGTAGATGAAATGGGACGGCGCCTCAGGGACCTTTCTGTAAATAAGAAGGGGCCGTGTGGTGCAGAGAAGAAGCGGCGCAAATAGCAACGCCAGCTTCTGGTCCAAACATGGAGAGGGAACCAAGGCACTCCTAAGGAGGCCTCGGTCGCAGGGAAACGGAAGAAGGGGTCTCAGGACACTCCTCCGACCAGGGAGGCTAAGAGACACAGGGCTCAGGAGGCCCAGGGCCTGACATATGCGCAGGTGGCCGATAGTGCGCTGTCGAGGGTGGTCGTCGCGGCGGGCTACCCGGAGACCTGTCTGACTCCGAGGGAGTTGCACAGGCTGAGGGTAGAAATCGCGAAAGCGATTGACGCCTTGCCCCGAGAGGGGCGGGCTCCCAGGCTGGACGGGACCTTCCTCAGGGCGGGGGCCATCGTAGTGCGGGCGGCCGACACCTGGTCGAGGGAGAGGCTTGAGACGAGCATTCCAAACTTCAGGCTCGCAGATGGCCTGGAGATAAGTATCCAGGGAATGGAGGTACTGCAGAGGTACGTCAGGGCAACCATTCTGGTCCAGGGGAAACCTGAGGATCCGGTGGTGGTCTTGAGGCGCCTCGGGTTCCAGAAGCCGACCCTGAATACAGTAAGGTGGAGGATATATAGTCAGAGGGGGAACCAGGTTGCGGGGGCAAGCTGGGTCCTCATAGTAGGAGTCCCGGAGGGGTCTGTGGAGGCTATCAAGACCTTAAACTACAGGCCCTATCTGGGAGCAGGGAGGGTTAGCATCAAGCTGAGCCCACAAGGCCCCGAAAGTGGCCCTGCAGAGAAAGGGGATGCCCCAGAGTAGTCTAATCAATTGCTGCCCTGGACATCCCAATTACACAGATCAATTTGCATCGTAGCAAAGGCGCCTCGGCGGTATTAACCAGGTGCATGGCTGCGATGCGAACAGGTATATCCCTAATCCAGGAACCCTGGTTACGCAGGGAGAAGATTAGTGGATTAGGGGGTTGTGGCACAATTTTTAAGTGCCCGCTCGAGACTTCGCCAAGGGCGTGCATCGCCGTCAAAGGCATGGATGCCCTGCTGGTGCCAAAGTTAAGCTCAAGAGACCTTGCGGTAATTAAGGCAAGGCTCAGGGGCATTAAGGGAGAAAGGCTGGAGATTTTTATAGCTTCGGCCTACTTCCCAGGGGATGCTGCAGTGGGGCCTCCACCGCTGGAGGTGGAGGTGCTGGTGCAGCATTGTCAAAATATGGGGATCCTGCTACTCTTGGGGTGCGATGCTAACGCACACCACGTGGTGTGGGGAAGTACGGACGTCAATGAGAGGGGCAGGGTTATGCTGGAACATCTAGCAGGCACGGATCTGGAGATCTTAAATCGAGGTAATGTTCCTGCCTTCCAGACCAGAAGCAGGAAGAAGGTTCTTGACGTGACGCTTTGTTCAGGGGGGCTAGTGGATAAGGTGAGAGGGTGGAGAGTGTCTTCGGAGGAGTCACTCTCGGATCATAGACAACTCATCTTTCGACTGGCCCTCAGGAAGCCGGAGGTACAGCTGAAGTGAAATCCCAGATGCACTAAGTGGGAGGCCTTCAGAGAGGAACTCCGGGGTAGGCTAGGGAACTTTCCTACAAAATATGGGACGACTGATGAATTGGAGCTGGCCGCAGATTTTCTGCGGAGAGCTGTAAACACGGCGTCCGAAAATAACTGTCCAATTGTTGCAGTGGGCGCTGGCCGAGGGGCGTAATGGTGGGATAAACACCTGGAGGCCCTTCGGAAGGAGGCCAGGAAACTGTACAATAGGGCTTTTAAAACCAAGTTGATCTCTGACTGGGACCGATATGGAGAGGCCCGGAAGGAATATAAGAACATGATCAACAAATATAAGAGGGAAGGTTGGAGGGAGTTTTGCGAGAAAACGAACAACCCAGGACGGCCCTCCTACATAAGATCCTTGCAAAAAATCCAGAGGCTCGCCTAGGGCCGATAAGGTTGGAAACGGGTGAGCTGGCTGAGAATGAGGAGGACAGTCTCAGGCGTCTGATGGAGGTGCACTTCCCAGGCGTCCGAATTGTCCCAACGGACCAGGAGGACGTGTACCAGGTAGGCCCGGATAGAAGGGCAGACTGGCGGTTTGCGTCTGACGTAGTGTCAGTTAAGAAGGTGGTTTGGGCTGTACGGACCTTTCAACCTTACAAATCACCGGGGGCGGATGGAGTTTACCCGGCGCTTCTACAAGAGGGGTTGGAGGAACTGCAGCTGCCCCTGACGAAAATTTTCAGGGATAGTGTAGCACTGAGAAACGTGACAATTGCATGGCGAGGCAGCAGAGTGGTCTTCCTACCTAAACCGGGAAAGGAGGGCTATACTGCTGCTAAGGATTTTAGACCGGTCAGTTTGACATCCTTCATTTTGAAGACGTTGGAAAAATTGGTCGAGAGGTACATCCGAGATCGGGTGTTGCCTGAAAAACCACTTCACAGTGGCCAGCATGCCTTCCAGACAGGCTGCTCGGTTGACACGGCCCTACATGAGGCTGTGAGGAGAATTGAGCGGCAATTAGAGGAAGGCGGGTATGTGGTAGGCACCTTCTTGGATATAGAAGGGGCCTTCAGTAACACTCCACCAGAGGTCATATGCAGAGAGGCTCTGAAGTGCGGCGTGCCGGGACAGCTCACAGACTGGATCCAAAGCATGCTGCGCTACAGGCGCCTCACGACGGAATGGGGAGGCAGTAGGGTTGGGGGAATAACGTCTAGGGGCTGCCCGCAGGGGGGGGGGTACTATCGCCCCTCATGTGGTGCTTGGTCGTGGACGGACTTCTCCGGAATCTGAATGAAGAGGGCTTCTATGCCCAAGGGTATGCGGACGACTTTGTGATCCTGAATAGGGGACCACACCTGGACACCCTTATGGATCTCACGAGGTCGGCCCTGCGAGTTGTGGAGCTCTGGTGCGTAGTATCAGGGCTAACAGTCAACCCGGAGAAGACAGATCTTGTGGTCTTCACGAGGAAATATAAGGTGGCTGCGGTAACGGGCCCCAAGTTTGGCGGACAGATGAAACGAGTAGCCCAGTCGGTGAAGTATTTAGGAACTATCCTGGATAAGAAACTGAACTGGGCGGATCATCTGGAAGCGCAGTGCAAAAGGCTCATAGTAACCTTCTGGATGTGTAGAAGGGTTTTCGGTGGGACGTGGGGATTGGGGCCGGGCATGATTATCTGGCTCTATTCAGCTATTCTAAAGCCGAGGCTACTCTATGCATCGGTGGTGTGGTGGCCAAGGGTGCAGTTAAAGACTGTTCAAGCAAAGCTGGGCCGCCTTCAGGCGCTGGTGTTCAGGGCTGCTACTGGAGCAATGAGGACTACACCAATGGCGGCAGTGGGCCTCGCTCTCTGTGAGGAGCCCTTGCATATAGCGATTATTGCGGGGGCGGCTCGGACGGTTGGGCGTCTTGCTGCGACGGGCAGATGGTCGCAGGGGCCTAGACACACTAGGCTCCCAAGTGGCATCGGTAACCTGCCAACTCTTAGGATGCGACAGGATAGAATAACAAAAAGATACAGCTTCGACCAACTTTTTCGGACATGCATCCCGGACAGGGAGGTGTGGAAGAAGGAGCAGGGGGGGCCTTCCTACAAGGGGCCATCGTGTTTACGGATGGCTCTAAGACGGAGGGCTGGACGGGAGCTGGACTGTATGACAGCGAGCATAAGAGGGGTGTGGCGATCCCACTGGGACAATACCCAACGGTATTCCAGGCGGAGGTTTTTGCCATACTCCTCTGTGCGGAGATGCTGTTGGAAGACAGGAAGAGGGGCGGATGTATTAGCATCTGCTCCGACAGCCAGGCGGCAATTAAGGCAGTTGGGAAACCGGAAATCACATCGATTCTGGTGTGGGAGTGCAAAAAGGCTCTCAACCAACTGTCAGTAAATAATAAGGTGGCCCTAATATGGGTCCCTGGTCATACAGGGATCAAGGGCAACGAGAAAGCAGATCAACTGGCAAAAAGAGGAGCAGCGGGCAGCCCGATTGGCAGCCTGCTGCAGCCGCCTGGAGATCAAAAACTGGGTGTCTCAGCAGCCCAACAAATATTGGGCACAGGTGAAGGGATGTAGACAGGCGAAGGCCCTACTGGGCACATGCCGCAGGAGGGACTTGGCCCAAAATATCCTAAACTGGACCAGAAAGGAGGTAAAACTAATTATACAAATGCTCACAGGGCATAATCATTTAAATTACCACAGACACAAGATGGGGCTGGTAGAAAGCACTGTCTGCAGAAAATGTGAAGGGAATGAGGAAACGTCCCTTCATGTCCTAGGTCAATGCCCGGCACTAGCTAGGCTTAGACAGCAAACCCTCGGGGCAGCTCTGCTGGAACCAGAGGAGATAAAGGCACTACAGGCTAGCGACATTCTAGCCTTCCTGAGGAGGACTGGGATGGGGGGCTGGTGAGTGTCAGGGGTAAGGGATTAGGCACAATGGGCATTTAGCCTGAGCGCCTGTAGGGCCCCACGGGGGTGGGGCGCCTCGCCCGAACTTTATAACTAACTAACTAACTAACTATTCTCAACAAACGAGAAAACCTTTTAAAACCCTAATGCATTGCGGATTCTGCGGGGGTCCTAATGATTACGAGGAAAATTGCATAGCTAAGAAAAGTGATTTGATTGAAAAAGGTCAAAATATTCCCAATGGTCACAGAAAAGGAGTGAAGGAAAAAACAAGTTCGGCTTACGCTCCGAGGCCAGGTCCTTCGACATCCAATCTCGTTGGGTCCTTTGCTCCCTCGAATCCTCGGAAATAAGCAAAAACCCCGTAATAACTTTAAGTGATGATATCTTCTTATCCGAGCCAGCTGAATTCCTGATAGATACCGGCTCCGACTTAAACCTAATTAAAGAAAAAACAATTAAAAGAAACATTTTTGTAAATAAAAAGAAAATTTATAATTTAATAGGTATAGAGAAGGGAGTAACAAAAACTTTTGGGGAAATTGAACTCTTAATAAAAGAAAAACTTATAAAATTTCAGTTGGTTCCACAATCAGATTACCTGCTCGTCAAAAAACTTTAATCACCCTTCCTATAAAAGGTAAAAATCCGAATATCTGGATATTTGCCAACAATAAAAGTTGGACCTGGTATCTTTTTGGGAGAAGCTTTAGTAACCCCACAGAATGGAAATATTAAAATCTTTGCAATCAACAAAATTGCCGCAGCGCGGCAATTTTCGAAAATATGCTCGCTCGACTATCCCATGCGAAAGGAGCCACGTTTCGGTACCTCATCTCGCACAGAACAGCCAAAGCGAACTCAGATTGTGAATTAAATTTGGAGGTTTGATTTTTTCAAAAATTTAAATATTTGAGAAGAGACTTTAATTGAGGGGTTTACCACAGGTGTGCTTATCTTCATATTCTTCATTGCGCAAGAGCATTGAAATAAAGGCTCATTCACAAGCGTACCGTAACCAATAAAAGAATTTGGAACTACCCAAAAATGTGTCACCCAGCTAGGGAGCGTCATTCCACTTCTTGTCTCAAATTTGAAATTCTCCCTCTACTTCGTACCTATTACCCATCTTACTGTCTTCTAGTTTTAAGTTGCAGACAGAGACTCTTCTTGGCTCTTGACTTGGAAAGTTCGCTCTCTCCCAAGTTCGACAAGAGTTCAACGCGATATTTAAGATTTCTCTATCGATACTTTAAAATAAACACAGTCTTCAATTTACCTTTGCAGTTTCAATTTACCCTGATAACTTTTCGAGCTTATCTTTATAAGCTGACCGATTTAAATAACATTTTTAAATAATTCGCGGCTTTTCTTAAAGTTCTAATACGAACTCATAGACGACCCTGAGATCGGGTCGTCACATGTGACATCCTAGGTTCGATGTCTGGTAATTTTAGTTTTATCTAGTTAGGAACTAGATATAATTTATTAAAGTTGGTAGCGCACGAGCGGCAAGCGATGGTTAGTTTTACCGCTAAATTATAAAAATATAAACTAAGTTGGAAAAAGGTGATAAAATGAAAAGAAACTATTGTGACTATGAAACTATCAGTGACTATGAAAGTCACTGAATATTATATTTTAGATTTCACAAAACACAGTCATGGCACGCACTTTACAATTTTATTAAAAGAATGTTAAATTTTCCGAAACCGGAGGAAACTTGGTCTTGGCCGAACGATTCCAAAGACAAGTTGAATCTGAACTACTAACTAACTGTGTACTGACTGAACGAAGCGTGCGGGCTTACCAGTTTAGTGGTGGGGTACGCATTTTTAGGTGGTGGAGTTTTCCTCTAGAAGCTGTAGGTGTCGTAAAGTTAGGAAAAACCCAACCCAGAATATTAAAGGTATTTCCCTCCAACTTAATCTTTTTATGGAAGGTCGAGGTCACTTTTTTAATTTTTCAGTTTTTCCTAATTTGGGTCAGAGGACGTTAAAATTTAATGTGCCCTTAAATACTAACGCTGGGAAATTCCAGTACTTAAATCTAATCGTTGGGAATTCCAAAAACATAGTCCTAATTGTGGGAAAGTCCCAAAACATTATTTTAAAATACGGAGATTTATATATTTACTATTATTTATTAATAATAATATAAATTGCATATATTTTAACTTTACCGGGTAATTTCTCACCAAACGGTAAATTGACGTTAATATGACCGTAATCTAACCAAAACGTCTTGATCCGGTTTAAAGTCGAATTCGCGCAGCAGTTTCGCGAAATAAGAATATTTTTTTAAGTATCTTCACTCGTTTCGTTGTTTAGGTTCGCGTAGCGAATTATGTAATTTCAGTATTCTTTGAGATTAATCTCATTCTTAATTATTACAAGCTTTTGTACTCTATCTTGGAAGATACTTATCGTTTTCACGGTTTGCGATGAACTTATCTTAAAATTATATCGAGCCTTACAACCAACAAACTTAGTATTGTGTCGAGTCTTTCCGCATCCGTGAAACGATATTATCTTCAATTTTCTACTTTGATTTGAATAAACTCGTTTTTTAGTTGTTAAATCGATTGCGTATTTACTTGTCTCCCTCAGGAACCGTCCCACTCCCACGATTCTAGCCTATGAGAGGGCATGAGGTCTAAAATAGAGAGCATCAGTCAACATAGTTTTGACCAACCACTAGTAGAATCGTTACACAGTATTTTATAAAATATCACACTTTAAATAAATATGAAATATCATAAAATATAACATTTAAAAGTAAAGTCAATCCGCGCGCGGAAGCGCGTGTTCGGTCTCGTACAGTAAGATTCATGTATGTCTTCCCTCCAAACATTGCAACCCAACCCTGGTTTCCATAAGATTCAAATGAAAACCAGGGTTGGGGTGACATTTTTTTGGGGGAAGGCATCATAGTGATATTATAGATAGAGTAGGCATGCCATAGGCGCACGTGCAAGTGGGAATGTGGTCTCGTTAGAAAGAGAAAGGATGAAGTAGGTATTGCTGTCTTTGTCTACTGGAGCATGCGCATGAAAGATGGTTGTATACAACAGCTGCGAGAATCTAACCTGTACCTCAATGTCAATATTATTAACTTGAAAAATATTTTTAAATGTTTTAAGAATCAATTTAATATGACTATCTAATGTGTTGTGTGCAAAAAAGAAGCAATATCTGGAGACACGAGTGGCAGCTTTCATAAGTAAAAAAAAGAATGATTGCTAACAAAATTTTCTTTTAAATAATTAAATGTGATCATTGATGAAATGAAGTATCTTAAAAAAATAAAATCTTCATAATGTTTGTAGATCAAAATATATTCTGTTTATTACAGATTTCCAAATGATATAATTCTACAAGTTAATAATATTAATTGACATTGAGGTACAGTTTAGATTCTCGCAGCTGTTGTATACAAACAGTCATGCATGCGCATGCTTCAGTAGACAAAGACAGCAATACCTACTTCATCCTTTCTCTTTCTATCCAGACCACGTTCCCACTTATAGACATGCCTTTTCTATCTATAATATCTCTATGGAAGGCATACCTGAATCTTACTGTACATCTACGAGACCGAACGTCATCGTTGCTAATCATATCGATGACCCCTGTCGAATTTTCTATGAGCTTTTGAGAGCCATAATCGAGGGGCCCTGGTATAATCTCACAAGAGCCCTGTGCAATAACTTACCTAGCCTAATTTTGTAGACCTGTCAAAAACATTTCAAAATATATTTTTTTTTAAAGAATTCAATTTGGGAAAAAGGACTATTGAAGGATTTCGGAATGGGTGTATACATAAGTATATACATTTAAAATGATTTATTGCAACGCTACAGCAACATTTTTTTATCGAATTCAGAAAATTCAAGCATATGACATTTTTTCACTCTGAACGATAGATTATTATTTAAGGTGTCATTATATAAAACACAACAGACACAAAAAGGTGAATTTTTACGGGGATCCGACAAACAACAATTTTTAATAAAATTCACTTCCACGGGAGAAAAATGCAACACAACCATAGTAGATGCGTGTTTCGGCGTACTTTATCAGCAGTTCACAAATGAAAACCAAAATCGACAGAGAACATTCGAAAGTGATGAAGAAAACCAGTGGCATAAGAATTTTGACTTATTCATTTTCTGATTCTCCTTCCCATCGATATGACTTCCCTGCAGGAGGGGAAAGCTTCTTCTCCCAGTGATAAAGTAGACACGACCGTATCATCCTTGGTATGTAAGTATCGGCTCCCTTCAGGAACGGCGATTTTGGTTCGAAATTAATAATTTTCGGCGAAGAAGACAAGCACTCCTTCATCATTTTGATCGTAGTATGATTTTTCGAATCTTTCTGTTTCTTGATTGCAATTAGCGCTGTCGATTTTGTAACAATACAAGCAATATTCTTCCTTTCTGAAAACATATCAATGCATTCATCATCTGTCAATACGGATCTAGATTTACGAGCTAATGCTTGCAAAACGGAATCATTCTGTTACCTAATAAAATTCAACCTGTTAGATGTCGTCGCTAAACTGAGTTTTGTCCTGATTAATTCCTCCAATGTATCAATAGGCACATCAGACTTCTTCGTAAGTTTCGTGTCCGTTAGCATTGCAAATTTCAAGCAGATCGTCATTAGACAGATCATAAATACCATTAAAACCAAGTAAATCCATTTCGTCGAGAGCGATACAGTATCAATTTCGGTAGTAAGATTTGGCATTAGAATACACATAGGAATAAATCCACTACTCTTACTGAACACACTTTGCTGTTCGCAACTAGACTCTACTCCGCCCTGGTTGGTAATGAGATGAATTTTGTTGTTAGCAAGTAATTGGAAGAGACCGCTTCGTTTGCTTTCCAAATAGCAATGATAGTTACCATACCATTCGATTTGAGATGGGACTTCTGATAATCTGAAGTTCATCTTTTGCGAAAGAGTTTTTGCGACCAATGCCTCAGGTCCAGACAGTTGAACTGGATGTCCTGAGGATTTGCGGTTTAAATAGACATTCGGGGGATAGTGGTAGGACCCCACCTTCATTTCGAATCCGTTCAAATCCAGGAGTTTATTTGGAGAGATATTTCTTTTCTTTGTGTACTTTTGTTTTGTATAGATTCCAGTGAATGGATTGAAATGATGCAGCGTCTTAATTAATCGATGATTCTGGTGCAAACCATTATCGAGTTTTTCTACAACCTCAAGAATCGTGAAGTCGAGGAAATAGTAGGACCACATGTAGTGGAATACCTTTTCGTAACTGAGAATGGGTTTTCCCCTCCCGGGTATGGCAATCATCAAACACTTGGGTCGAACTCTCTTTGCGAAAAGCTGATCTAAAAACTGGAATGAATCAGCATTAAAGAAGATAAGAGAGAGGGTAGATGACTACTCATTTACTCACGCGTTGAAAATCACTGCTTTCGTTTGAAAACTAAAAAGGCTTCAACTTTTTTTCTTGTCGAAAAAAGATGCGCAATAATATTTCACGTATATTCATGATTTAAAAATTAATATTCGACAATTTTGTGGAAAGCTTGGTTTCGCCCGCCCAGGAGTCAAGGGAATCGACCCATTAAAGGTTGTAAGAGAGGACGGGTCAAACGGTTCTTTCCACAAAATGAGTAGTCGTGTCCCCCTCTCTTACCAAATTTAATAGTTTGAAGCTCCTCGGCTGCTGGGCGAGCGTAACAGAGCTTTAAACAAAATTTTCGAATTTTAATTTTTAAAATGTGTGATATTTTGTTGCATATCTTTTTCCTCCTAGAAAAAATGTTGTAGTTTTTTTAGTTTTCAAGGTAAAGGCAAAAAACTGTATTTTTTGAAAAAATCGATTTTAATTCGTTTTTCACATTATCTCATGCTCAGTTCGTCAGTTTTTGGATTTTTTAAATTCAGAGACTTTGCTTTCGGGTGTCCTTTGACTGCTAGAATAATTTGAATTCAAATTTTTTTTAAGGCCATGTAAGACGTATCCGATCCTTACCTTATCGACATTTTTTTCTTTGCAACACTACGTCTACATTTATTGAGATATCAAATTGAAAATTTCTAAAATTAAAGAAAATATGCTAATGTATGGTAAACTGGTCCTAAATATTGACATTTGAAAAAAACATTTTTTTTAATAATTTTTTTTATTAAAAAAAAATTGAGAACAGTTAAAACAAACCTTATCATATTTTCTTTAATTTAAAAAATTTTCAATTTGATATCTCAATAAATGTAGACGTAGCGTTGCAGACAAAAAATGTCGGTAAGGTAGGAATCGGGTCAGTCTTACATGGCCTTAAAGATTATAATTTATTTTTTTCTCATGCTCGGCTTGAATCGGACTTTTGTAACTTTGAGCGTTTTGTTTATCGAGAGAATTTCCAGCAAACAAAACATTCTTGCCACAAAAATACAGAGACAACTATAATAAAGTTTTTTGAAAAGTTTCATATTATATTTAATAGTTGAGGAGTACCCTCGAGCCTCTCAAATCTCAACTTCCCAAATCTCGAGTTCTCCCAAATGTCAAGTTCGTTCATCTCTGGTTTTTCTCAAATTTCACTTGATAACTACTGCGCACGCTTTGCATTCGGCATCTGATTGGTTGCATGTGCAATTGATATGACTCATGCGCAATTGATGTGACTATAGAGAATCAAGAATTTCTTGACATTTGGGAGAACTTCTGGCAAAAATTTGTTGAAATTTGGGAGACTCGAGTGTAATTATGATTTTATTTCATGAAGACCATGGAATTTTCCGGCATACTACATGTACTCTACGACTTACCTCCAGCGCTCATTTACTCACGCTTGGAAATCACTATTATAGAAGAATCTATCAACTTATTATTAAAGAAATATATATTTTTCAAACTCAATTTCTAAAAATGTTTATAAATAGTAGTGTAATTGTAAATTCGAAACCTTTAGCAATTCATTATGGAATAATTTATAATAGAATTTGTTTCATTAGTATTAATAATTAATAATTATGAAACGTCCAGAAACAAGAAACGCTCCTACTTATTTATATTTAGAGATTTTTACACGTTTTCTATCCGATAGAAAGGATAGATTAATATTATAATAATATTATCCCACCGTGTAAACCTGTCGGGGATGATGATAACTGAACAGATACCATTACAATTTTAAAATCATTTATTTTTGCACAACTACAAAGGGTGAGGATTTCAAAGTAAAAAAATTCTCGAATTTTAATTTTTAAATGATGCAAAGTGCGACAAAGAAAACCTTTTAATAAATTACACTTCCTCAGGAGAAAAATGCAAAACAGCCATAGATGCGTGTTTCGGCGTACTTTATCAGCAGTTCACAAATGAAAACCAAAATTGAAAGAGAACATCCGAATGTGATGAAGAAAACCAGTGGAATAAGAATATTGACTGATTTATATTCTTCTTCTCCTGCCAATCGATTTGACATTCTTACAGGAGGCGAATGCTGATTTTCCCAGTGATACATTAGGCCCGAGTGTATCATCCTTTGTATGTATATATCGACTCTCTTCAGGAACGGCGATTTTGGTTCGAAGTGGATAATCTTCGGCATAGAATACACGCACTCCTTCATGATCTTCATTGTAGTATTATTTGTCAATTCTTTCTGTTTCCTGATTGCAATTAGCGCCTTCGATTTTTTAACAATGCAACCAACATTCTTCCCTTTCTTGAGCATATAAATGCAATTATCATGTGTCAAAACAGTTCTAGATTTGCGAACTAATGCTTGCACAATAGAATCATTCTGTTTCATCATAAAATACAACTTGTTAGATGTCGTCGCTAGACTGAGATTTGACCTGATTAACTCCTCTAATGTGTCAATAGGCGCATCAAAGTTCTTTGTAGTAAGTTTCGTGTCCGTTAGCAACGCGAAGATGTTGGAAGAGAATATTGAGAAGGCCAGGAGAATAGAGATCAATACAATCCTTTCCGATAATTTCGAAGGTTCACGTGGCACTGAGAATCCTAAAGTTTCTCGCAGGATATCGAGCCAGGACCAAAGATCTTTATCGAATTTCAAGCAGATCGTCATCAGCCAGATCATTAGGACCATTAAAACCAAATAAATCCATTTTGCCGAGAGCGATACACTATCAATTTCTCTAGTTAAACTTGGTAACAAAACACAGGTAGGAGTGAATCCAGTACTCTTACTGAACAAACCTTGCTGCTCGCAATTTGAGTCCTTTCCGCCCTGGTTTGTAATGAACTGAATTGTGTTGTTAGCAAGCAAATAGAAGAGACCACTTCGATTGTTCTCCAAATGGCAATGATAGTTCCCATGCCACTCGATTTGAGATGGGACTTCCGATAATCTAAAGTTCATCTTTTGCGAAAGAGTTTTCGCGACCAATGCGTCAGGTCCAGATAGTTCAATTGGGTATCCTGAGGAGTTGCGTTTCAGATAGACATTCGGGGGATTGTGGTAAGATCCGACCTTCATTTCAAATCTATTCAAATCCAGGAGTTTATTAGGAAAGAGATTCCTTTTCTTTGTGTACTTTTGTTTTGTATAGATTCCAGTAAATGGATTGAAATGATGTAGCGTCTTGATTAATCGATGATTCTGATGCAAGCCATTTTCGGTTTTTTTTACTATCTCAAGAATCGTGAAGTCGAGGAAATAGTTAGACCACATGTAGTTTAATAACTTTCTGTAACTGAGAATGGGTTTTCCTCTTTCGGGTATGGCGATCATCAAACACTTAGGTCGAACTCTCTTTGCGAAAAGCTCATCTAAAAACAAGAGTGTATCAGCTTTTTCTGAGTTTTGTAAATTGTTTGTTGTCAATTGAATCGCGATGAAGAGCGTTTCGGAATTTGGGTGTAATAATCCCTGAATTAGAGCCTCTCGAAACTTTGAAGTCTTAGAGCAGCGCAAACTGATTACCTGACTCGGAATTTCATACAGAATTTTTGATGATGTTTGATATTCGGTTGTCCTGAATTTTTAAATCTTCACTAATTATCAGCACTGTTTCAGAAACTCGCATCTTTCCTTTGATG
>UCOK01017992.1:0-21387 GCA_900474325.1 Synergus umbraculus | reverse complement strand
GATTATTATATGGCCCTGGAATAGATGACTCCATGTAAGTTGAAAAAAAACAAAATTTACCACATGTAAAACGCTTTTGAAACTTTAAACGCGTTTTTCTCAAAACTATGTTTTCAAAATCGGTGATCAAGATTTCTCGAAAACGGCTGAACCGATCAGTCTCAAATTTTAACACAACCTTTTTAACTAGATTTTTTAGTAATTAATCGAAGATTTTTTTTCTCCGATAAATATTTTCCATTTTATAAACAATTTAAGGCTTAAATTTTCGTTCAAAATCGAGTCTTTTATTTTGAGAAGTCGCCATTTTGTCAAAAATTATTTTTTCGCTAATTCCTTCGATTAAATACTAGATAATGTATTATATTAACGAAATTTATTTGGTTTTTTCATTTCAGGTAATCCGGTCCAGAGATATCGTTATCACCGCAAAATTGGTTTTTTTTGCGGAGCTCTAGGAGATTGGCGATAGCAACATTCGAGATGATTATTTTTACAAATAAAAAATATGTTAATATATTATAAGGTTATTATAATATGTACACCAATTTTCAAATTAATAAATTGAATAGTTTGCGCGAAAAAAATTCTTGAAAATCCGTCTTTTTAAAGCCTTCTAACTGTATGTAACCCCTTAAATGTCATATCTCACTATTTGGGAATTATTCGGGAATTTAGTGGACAAAATTTAATAGATTCCCTGATGTAAAATTATTTGCGAAATTAAGAAATTTATGAAATTGAAACTCACCAGCAGTGCTCTCAAACGGGGCACCCTGCGCGCGCAGCACGTGTTGGCTTTCTGCTAGAGAAATTCTGCAATTGACTGTAATCTGGCGCTCGATTCAACATCGAATTAAATTGACTAATGGGAGAATTTCTCTAGCAGGAAGCCAACATATGTTGCGCGCGCAGGGTGCCCCGTTTGAGAGCACTGCTCACCAGCTAACAATTATATTATTCAATATTATTCTTTCAGAAAAAGGTCATAAAATAATTTGTTAAGTAAAAGCTAGAGGAGAAAAAAGGATCAATTTTTAAAAATAATTATATTATTATTATATTATGTTAATTATGTTATTTTGGTGTTATTACATGTATGTAGGTTTTTAGTTTATTTAATTGATTTTTAGAAGATTTCCATACATTTCGCGGGAGTACAAAGAAAATTTCTAAGGATTTTTGGAGATTCTCTTGGTTTCAAATGATTTTAAGAGATTTTCAATAATTTTGCTTCCTAATAGAGGAAGCTTTGTAGTGGTAACAAAATCCAGTTTCCTAAAAAAGGTTTTTTTGAACATATTTCAAGGGCAATACATCTAGTATGATGTCCTGAAAAATTGTCCGGATGTGTGTGTATGTGTGTATAGATATATATATATATATGTGTGTGTGTGTGTGTGTGTGTGTAAGTATGGCACGATCCTGCAATATCTTGAAAACGCGTAGAGATAAATTGATGAAATTTTTCATAGTTATTCAACTATATACCTAGTTGAATTTTTTTTAAGGGTTTCACAAAATATTTAGTTTTAAAAGTTTTATGTACTTTTATAATTTTCGTAAAATTCATTTTTCCACTATAACTTCTCAAATATTGAAAATTTAAAGCCGGTGTAAGGGAAATGAATATTCCTTTCATCGAGACGAATCGATTGACCTATATGATTAATGCATTTCATTAAAAAATAAGGAAGTTATGTTTATTTATAATTTTGAAAGTTAATTTTTCGCTCTGTTTTCAAATAATGAAAATCTTGAGTTGACGTAAGGAATATGAAGATTCCTTATGTCGAGTCGAATCGATTGACCTATATGATTAATGTATTTCATTAAAAAATAAAAAAGTAATGCTTCATTAATTGTTTAAAAATGAATTTTTCAAATATAACTGGAAATATAAATGGAAACAAGTATTATCGAAGCTTAATGCTTCCTCTATGAGGAAGCAAATCATTTTTGCTTATTGGAAGCAAAGTGCTCATTGAATGAGCACAAAAGTTGATACAACTTCACAGCTAGTTAAAAGATTTTAAGAGGTTTCTAGTAATTGAAAGGAATTACAAGGAATTTATTAATTTTATGGAATTTCAATAATTTAAAAAAAATTTGAAGAGATTTTGATATTTTTAAAATGATTTTAAAGAATTTTAATATTCCTCCTGAAATTTTAAGGATAATTTAAAGATGTTTTTCTCTAGGATTTTCAAGAGATTTCAGCGAATTTTAGGGGACTGCAATAGGTTTCCAATAATTTTAAGAGACTGCATACCAAAGCGAAAAACTATTTAATTTCGATATTTTTTGCATAAAACGAAGAATTCAAAATCTGACTTCAAAATTTGATATTTTCATTATACTTAAAAAATATTTGAATTAGATATTTTTTCAATCTGTAAGCATAATTTTAGTTAAAAATTGATTAATTACTCTACAGTAGTCGAGGACAAAAATTCCAATTTTAATATTTGCTAAGTAAAATGAAGAACTCGAATTTTTAGATTGTAACTTGACTCCAAAACCCTTAAAATTTCATGAAATCTTTTAAATATCATAACAATTTTTCGTAATCTCTTTTAATTTCTAAAAACCACTTAAAATCCCTTATTAAAAATCTTTTAAAATTACGAGAAACCCAGAAAATCTCGAAGAATTCTTAGAAATGCTTTACATTTAAATCTTCTAAAATCTGTTAAATAAATTAAAAATCTATATATGTAATATTACGCTGTATGAGGTCATTTAAAAAATTTATATAAAATTACAAAAAAAAAAGTAGGAAATTGACATACGCATTTTTTAACAGTGTAAATTTTAATTGAACCTAACCTAAAAGTTTCGAGACTGAAAGATAAAAAAAAATTTAGCAAATTCAAAAGGTATCTCAACAATGGTAATAACAAAAAAATACTATAAAAGAACAGACTTTGGTGTGAAATTTTTACTCTTTTCAATTTGAATATTTGAACTTGAAAACAAAACCGTATACATATTCCAAAAACGTTAATTTGGCAAATTTTAAAAATAAATTTCAGAAAAAATGTAAATTTCCAACAAGCTGTAAAAGTAGTATTAAATAACGTATTAAATAAACAAGATTGTGTAACATAAAAAGAAGTGAGAAAGACTTACCTTCAACATTTTTGGAGTAATTAATCAAAGAAAACGATGCAAAATAAATGTTTAAGTTCAGTTGATATTCCCAGAATATCTTATTTTGTTCTTCTTTTGTCAAGTTTATTTAGAAGAGTGAAGGCAGACAGCTTGCAGAATTAATTCACTAAAGTATATGAACATTGAACTCTAAAAGAGATATTACGAATCATGAACAGATGGACTTTGGACTTTCGCCCGGCCCGGCTTTTTCCCTCACAATCGCATAGAATAGGTAGAAGGGATAGAATAGAATATGTACATAATGGAGCGGAGGGGGATATTATTCATTTGTATAGATTATTATTGATTGTTGTGCGAAAAAAGCCAAAAAAAAAAATGCTGAAATTAATAGCTTTTCATTATAGTGGCGTAAATACTGTTCTTTACACAAATAATACATATGTATTTGAGAATATGGAGAATTTACATGTATTATGTACATGTACGTACATATGCAGGGCGGTAAATTTGGTTTCGGGGGGCCCCTAAAATTTTCTGGATATAAACAAGGATAAAGTGTGTCAATAATTTCATCACACATATTTTTTTAAAATAAAATCTAGATTTTTTACGAAACAAAAAATCTTGTACCTAATACTTAAGCCTGTTGCAGCATTTGACGAAAAAATGTAAACAAACACAGAAAAATCTGTGGAATGCCTTAAAACTTGAGGTTTTTGACGTATTATACGTAAAAAATGTAATATACGTAAAAAACGTCATAAATGTAAAAAAAGATGGCGGACATTAGAAAAATCTCACTTTTTGAATATTGCGCGCTAATAGCAACTAATCAGATACTATGGCGCCATTTTGTAAACGTATATTACATTTTGTAAAAAACTCAGGATGTAATATACGTACAGTAATGTGCAACGATGCCTTCCTCTTTTTTATAACGACCTAACCCTGATTTCCATAAGATTTTAATGCAAAACAAGGTTGGGTCGTTACAAAACAGAGGAAGGCATCGTTGCATGTTACTGTACATAAATTTCGTCAAAAACCTCATATAATTTACCTAAGGTATATTACGTGCACAACCCTGGCGGTGTCAAAGATATTATTATTAGTAGATGCGATGCTCGCCTAGTAACCATCGACATATAGAAATGGACTGCGGGACGCTGTAGGAAAGCGCGTGCTAATGTGTCAGAGAGAAACGTTGCAAAGGGGTGTATGTTTGTCCCTTTCTCGCCAAAGCTAATTGGTTGAGAGCATTTTCAGTGGGTGGAGCTTGGTGGAGCTCAACCAATTAGCTTTGGCGAGAAAGGGACAAACATACACCCCTTTGTAACTTTTCTCTCTGATGCATTAGCACGCGCTTTCCTACAGCGCAGCGCTCTCAGATGGGGCTACCTGCGCGCGCAGCGCGTGTTGACTTCCTGCTGGAGAAATTCTGCAATTGACTGTAATTTGGTGCGCGATTCAAAATCGAATTAAATGGAGCAATAGAAGAATTTCTCCACCGGTAAGCAAACACGTGCTGCGCGCGCAGGTAGCCCCGTTTGAGAGCACTGCTACAGCGTCCCGCAGTCCATTTCTATATGTCGATGCTAGTAACCTAATATTTTTGTAGTTGGCGCGTCAATCGAAAGTATTCAGGCTACTCCGCAGCAGGGTTGCACGGTTACGCGTAACTCGGACTTTTATATGTATAATACGTATTTTACGTATTATACGTAAAAAAAATGTAATAAATGTATAAAATGGCGGATTTGAAAGGAGTTTGGGGGGAAAAGAGCATAACATAACCTCAATTATTCAAGAATTAGGTTATGTTTACTTTCTAAATATGAAGCGCAGTCGCCATCTTGAAAACGTAAATTACATGTAAAAAACTAGAGACGTAAATTACGTACGTAAATTACGTCAGAAACCTCATGTAATTTACTTTAGGTATATTACGTTTGCAACCCTGGCTATCATAGGACGGCACAATGATATCTAAAAGTGTTCTGCAATTGGCATTATTACACGCTTTCCTACAGCGTCCCGCAGTCCATTTCTATATGTCGATGCCTTTTGAACTCTAGGCAACAACACCAGAGTGGCATCCCATGGATGCGGAATGCGTTGCGTTTTTGCGCAAAACCATGAGAGTGAGAGAGATGGTTGTATTCGTGCGTCTCTCTTACTCTCACGGTTTTAGGCAAAAACGCAACGCATTCCGGATCCATGAGAGTGAGAGAGACATATGAATACTACCATCTTTCTCACTCTCATGGTTTTACGCAAAAACGCAATGCATTTCGGATCCATGAAACGCCACCGGCCACCCTGATGATTCTGATCTCTCATCCAATCCAGTTCCAATTGGATATACGTCAAGTCAAGAAGTATATATTTTCCACTTCGATCTAATATAAAAAAAAATATATAATTTACTTTGAAAATTCTCCCGCTAAAGTAGGATTGTGTGTTAATTTACTCCGAGTTATTATTGTAGACATTTTAGTTTGAATTACTTTTTACTCTGTCTGTTTGTTGTAACAAATCAGAATGTTCTGTCAATTTATTGCAAACATAACCTCTAATTGATTTTTAAAAAATGATTAAAATCTTATCACATTTATCAGAATTTTCACGTTTTGAAGAATTGTGATATATCTATACGTTTTCTTTTTTGTGTGAATATCAGTCACAATATGAAAATCACTGTAAAAATCCTCCAAGGAAGACAATGTGTAGTTGAGGTAATAAAATCGATACTGTTTTTTTGTTGGTTTGTGAAATCTTTTGATGAGATAACCTTTTTGTAAATGTAATAGAATTCATAAAAATAATTAAAAATAATATTTTATTTGTATTCAGATTTTGCCCTCGGAAACAGTTTTGGAACTAAAGCACAAGGTCAGTGCTCTTCTAGGAATTGATGTACCTCATCAAAAGTTACTTCTTACTGGCAAAACCCTAGATGGTAATTTTCATCTTCATCATTTACAATTCAATAATTACTTAAACGTTTTCTGGAATTAGAATTTGTGAGTTGAAATTCTGTTCAATTACAGATGAAAATCCTCTGAGTTTTTATCCAGGAATTAAAGATGGCAGCAAGTTAAATTTAATAATCAAGAAGAGTGCTCAGTCATCAAACGAGACACTAACCGAAAAGCCTGGGATACAGTTATTAAAAAAAGAGTTGATTAGGGCTCTTCGACGCTACTACATGGAATCAGAATCAGAGTCGATAGCAAATGAAATGATAAAAGATCTAAAGTTCAAAGTGAATAATGTTAGTTTCGACGACTTGGAAAGACTCGCAACCGCATTAATGCAAGATGAGGACAACCTAGCTTAAGATAATTTGATTTCTTACTTTGCTACTACTATCATACGAGTTTTTTTGAATGAAATGTTCGCTCTAGTAATTATATTATTATAGTGTCAAATAAACGCGGAATACTAGCCATGAATCTCTTCGTTTGAGATTCATAACTTTGATTGAAAGCATGTATTTACTATAAATTATAACTTAATTTTCTCTCGCGGCATTGTATGTAGTAATGAAGGTCTTATAATCAGAAATAGATTTATATTTTATTGTACAAAGTAGAAATTATTACAGAAGCTTTTACACGACAATAAAACATCACTGATCTGCTAAATCCAGTTGCCGAAAATACCTTGCGACCAGACAGATGAACAAATTTAGAGTGGTTACTTGAGACTCGTCCGATTTTGTCTGAGTATAAAAAAAGTAGTAGATTAAACTAATGAAAAATTTTAAATATTAATAACACAGACAAAAAGAAGAAAAGAAAAAAAGTTATCTGAACTTTTGATGGGGCAGGATTATTTTTATGTATTTTTGGGCGCTGAATCCGAATTTGCAATAAAATTGGGGGGTTTCCTGAATCGTTTCCGAGATAAACTCCAAAAGCATGGTTTTCTATGGTTTTTTGAGGTTTAGTAAAAAAACGACCAATAAAATTGTTAATTTGGAGCCAGATTCGAATTCTACGAATACGTCGGAAACCATGTTTCAATTTTTTTTTCACATTTGAAAAATGGTTTTCGATGTACCTATTTTTTTCGTAGAATTCGAATCGGAGTTCAAATTAACAATTTTGTTAACAGTTTTTTTTACTAAAATTCAAAAAACCATAAAAAACTATGAAAAGACCATATTTTTTGCATTTATCTCGGAAACGATCCAGGAAACCCCTAATTTTATTGCAAATTCGAATTCATATGAAAAAAAAATTTCGGAAAAATACATAAAAATAAGCTTGTCCAATCAAAAGTTCAAATAATTTTTTTTTTTTTGGGCCTGTATAATTTTTTAGTATTTGTTTGTAATAATTACCATTTTTCCCCTAATAACTGAGCATGCTCTGGCAAGAGAACGTAAGCAGGAGCACACGTCAGGGTTCAAAGGTAATTCTAAAGTAACTAAGAGGACATAAATCCATCGGCCAAGGTCAAATTGAATTATTCCTTGTTCCTCGATAAAATCGACAAGGTATTCTAACATATTTTCAATCGTTGGTTGATTCAGCGCCAAGATAACATCGAGAGTGGGTAGTAGAGCTTTATGATCTGTTTCAATTGAACCAACGCATAAATTAATCCAGCCATTTTGATCTTTGATATCTGGCTGCAATAAGAGTTAGTAAAATTAATACTGGTGTCATTTTTATATCAAACTGGTTATTTTTAAGTCAAGTAATACATACAAATTTCACTGGAGGAGGTTTCCACTTTCTTTTGGAAGTCTGGATCTCATCTTTTATACGAGCGACATAGAGTCTCGTTTTTGAAAAATCAGCTACCTGACATTCCTGCCATTCCAAAGAAGGCCCCAAGCTGCTCGCTATGCATCCTGCCAACTTTTTTATTTTATATACTGACAACGAAGGCATTAAAACTTAAAATCAGATTAAAATATTAGAATTTAAAATGCAAAGAAAACGAAATAACTTAAGGGTGTTGGGCCCAAGTTTTAAGCTCAAAATTCTATTCTCCATTTTATTCAACGAAAATTACAGATAAATATTTTTTCGCTCTGTAGCACTAATATTTTTTCAGATTTAAGACTGCGTACAGAACAAAAAATATTTAGTTTCGATACTTTTTTCATAAAACGAAGAATTCAAAATCTGACTTCAAAATTGAATATTTTCATTTACTTAAAAAATATTCTAATTAAAAGTTGATTAATTCTACATCAGAGGGAAAAAAATTCCAAATTTAATATTTGTTGAGTAAAATGAAGAAATCGAATTTTTAGATTAAAACTTGCCTCCAACACCTTTAATTATGTAAAAAAAAAGACTGGATTAAATACGGGAAGAATACGGCCCACCGCACTCCCTCGTCATTAAATAAAATTGGAAAAAGCCCTTTAAAACATATTTTGAAAAGGGTAGTTATTAAAACAGAAATATGATCAGGATATCTACTCAATTCCTGAAAAAGAATTCTCTAATTTTTCCAGATTTTTTTCAGGTCTTTCTAAATTTTCCCAAGTATGTATTTTATTTGGCCATTCAAGTATGGAATACGGAATTTTTAAAATATAATGAGTAACAAAACAGTCAAATCACAGATGTAGTTCAAAATAATGTTTATTTAATTCTCTTCGTTTATGAAAAAACAACGTTTATAAATAAATAACATTATTAAAAAAACATTTAAATATTTTCATGTATATGCATTCTGTCAGAGTATATGTATATATTGTGTCATGATTAATTTTTTATTTCTGTAATTTCTTTCTTCGAGTGTGATGACTTCTTTTTGTTGTTTTTTCAGAATTTTTCCATATGCTTTGCTTCATGGGTTTATTGGGAATGTTTTTTTCAGTACTTGTAAAAATCGCTATTTAATTTTATTACAAGAAAAAGAAATTAAGTATGTTGGAAAAAGATCTCTGCCTGAAAAAATTCCTCAACATTTTCAGCTTTTCCAGGTATAAAAAAATTCCCTTTTAGGTTTTCCAGAGTGGAATAACTGGAATAACTTACAGGTTTCACATTTATCGTCGGCTTCTTCAATCTTGTCTCATCTATTTCTGCTACAACGACACTCACACATTGTCGGGCTTGAACTCTACAATAAAATAAATTCTTTATCAATACAATACCAGCAATTAATATCCGCGCACGATTAATTTCTCTTTTTTTCTCACTTTTTGTTAGTATCTAATTTCATAAATCTTCATGAGTTGTATAAAATTCCTTAAAATCTCTTTATTATCTTTCAAAATTTGGTGAAATTCTTTTTTAATTTCGTAAATTTACTTGATATTTCTTAAAATTACTTAAAATTATTTAAAATTACTCAAAATGTGCCCCATAAAGTCTTATTAAATCTCTTAAAATTTCTGAAAATCTATCTATTTCCCATACAATATCTTATGACCCCTTTACCATCTTTCAAAATGTGATAAAATAACTTAAAATTAATTAAAATTTCATTATATCCCTTAAAATTAATAAAAAATCCATGAAATTTCGTTAAATTTTTGAAAATCCAATATAATCTCACCAAATCCTTAAAAATTTCTTGAATAAATGTTCTTTAAAATATTTTAAAGTTGCTTAAAATTACTTAGAATCTCCCAAAATATCATCAAATCCCATAGAATTACTTAAAATCCCATTAAATCTCTTAAAATTCAATGAAATTTCGTAAAATGTCTAAAAGATTCTCAAATTCCACAAAATATATAGTCAAATTCCTTTAAATTACTTTATCATCCTTTAAAATCTCATAATTTTTCCCAAAAAAATGTGGAATTGGAAAAATTAAGGAATTTCAAAAGTATGCAAAATAATTCAGATATTAATTTTTGAAGTATAAAAATTATTTGTAATTCCTGGTCTAATTTTAAGAATCTCAATAGATTTGTAAAATCCTCTTAAATTCCTCAAAATTATTCAAAGTACCATTAATACCCTCAAAATATCTATAAATCTAATGAAATTTTGTGCAATCGCACCAAATACCTTAAAAGTTTTAAAAATCACTTAAATTCCACAACATATTTATCGTTAAATCTTTTAAGATTTCTCAAAATCCCATGATCTCTTAAAATTGCTAAAAATTTAATGAAATTTCATAAAATTCCTTGAATCTCTTAAAAGTCCTTAAAACTATATTTAATATCCCTTAAAATATCTGAAAATCTAATGAAACTTCGTGAGAATCCTTGAAACAGTTATAAAGTTTATCAAATTACTTAGAATTACACAAAATATCGTTAAATCCTTTAAAGTTATTTATAATCCCATGAAATCTCGATAAATACTTTCAATTACCTGAAAATCCACTGAAAACTCTGTTTTAAATTTCATAAAATTTCTTGAAATACCGTGAAATCCTTTCATATTTCTAAAATTTCAATAAATCCTGTAAAGTTCGTATTCTCTCTGTTTTAATAAACTTTTTGAAAACGAAAATAGTCTGAAGATTGTTTTTAAATTCGATACATTCACACAGTTCACGCAGTTTCTAAATCAAAATCAGGTTTTCGACGACGATAACAATGTGTTCGATATATTGGTAATATCACTCTTTTAAGATATAGGATCACAAATTGTTATTTTATCTGTTTCTAACCTTAAATCAAGCCAATCAAAAAATACTTTTTCAGATCTGAATTGTATATTATAAATGTAATATTTTGTTGAGAAATTATTGTATCTTACGAGAGTAGAATTAAATACTTTTTAGGTACAGTTAATTTATAATACCAAATTTCGAGAATGTATCATAGCTTATTTTAATTAAAATATTTACAAATGGTACACGAAATTTGAGAAACTCACATGACTTGTTTGATATATTCTTCTCCAGAAGAAGCTGGTACAGAAAGATTGATATCTTCATCGATTTCTCCCACAAACAATGCAGGTTCCTTTAAAAATTCTGTCATCTTTGGTAAATTTTTAATTTTTTCAAGTTTTAACAAAACAACAACAAACACATACACAACCAACACCACACCAGAGATTAGATTAGGCTACGGTTATATACACAGGTCCAGAATCTCTGGTGGTGGGAGGTGACTCGCGTTTTGAACAGGATTAGAGCTTCGAAAAGTGGCCACCAAGTAATCAAGTATAGACAGGGTTGCACACGTAATATACCTTAAGTAAATTACATGAGGTTTTTGTCGTAATTTACGTACGTAATTTACGTCTCTAGTTTTTTACATGTAATTTACGTTTTCAATATGGCGACTGCGCTTCATATTTAGAAAGTAAACATAACCTAATTCTTGAATAATTGAGGTTATGTTATGCTCTTTTCCCCCCAAACTCCTTTTAAATCCGCCATTTTATACATTTATTACATTTTTTACGTATAATACGTAAAATACGCATTATACATATAAAAGTCCGAGTTACGCGTAACCGTGCAACCCTGAGTATAGAGCATGATGATCGAAAAGTGTATGGTTTGTTTACATGCGTCGACATGTAACCTCTTTCAGTTTCTGTTAAAATTGTTCAAATATCCTATTATAAAAAGAACATACTTTCAGCTAACTTCATAGCGTTACCTCAATTTCTGACGTCAGCGTTACCACTGGTTACGCATGAAGTGAGCAGTAAACCTAATGACGTAAAATATTTCAAATACGAAAAACGCGCGCTCAAGCGCGCGATTGGTATCAAAAAATAGATTAGAAAAAATCCTGATGCATTTTTTAACGGAAATAAATATATCTAATAACAGAATAAATGTATACGTCGTGATGTATACGACCGTGATCAGAACACAGTTTTAGGTTAGTAAATAAACCATATACTTTGTGATGCCCGCAAGGCGAATTGAGCGCGAAATTTAAATATAAAAATTGCAGGTTCGGGCTGTAAGGGACAAAAGTCCTCCTCGCGTTGTGCTGAAATAATAATTAAATAACTTGGAAATAAAAAAGGTTATTCGATTCAGAAAAACACCGATTTTACTAACAAAATAAAGAGAGTCTATTCTTTCGAAGAAGATCCGTACAAATTTCTGGTCAGTATAACTCTGAAGACATTCGCCCACGCAGGAGCGTCCTTTGGATCCTCGCCCCTCCACTTAGAGGGTTGGGCTCTCTTCGTATCTAGGTTCCACCACTAACGTCCAAGATTCTACTATTTTCGTTTCTGCTTGCCCAATACTTCTAGTTCTATTTCCTACATTAAATTCTAAATTATGTATTTCTATTTTAAATGCTTAGGTTTGTTACATTATTTATTGTTCAAGTATTTGTTAGATTCTATTTATTATTACTTTATCTCTTGGATATTCAATAGTAGAGTACTTACAACTGCTACTAATCAGATAATTATTATTAGTTATGCTATTTATTTATTAATAACTAAAGGCTTACTTTTCTATCAACTCAGTATTGTTATCCGATTTGTCATTTACACATATTCATACACACATATAGATATAATCAATCCATTAATTTATAGTTAGAACAATTTCACATATTATTTATATGATTTGTGTTTATTAATAATGTAATTCTATTTCTATATAATAAAAAAGGGAAAGTCGCCATGCGTCCCATCTCCAGTCTCAGAACTTTATAGCTTTTTAATATTTTAGAATTCAAGGAATTACTTGAACTAACGAAACCCAGGACTCTCGTTCGCTTCGAATTACAGGGTCCGATATAAAAAACTAGCCTTTGTCGAAAGGCTTTCTATGATTTTTATGACTTACATCTGCTTAGCAGATTTTAATGTGCTTTATAGTTTACAACCCACACAGGATGACACAGGATGCCTTTTGTTTCCTAAGCTTGAGTGGTTCTAAAGACGAAACTCGTAAGATAATCAAAAACTCAGGACTTTCTGCTCGTAAATCAACCCTGAGAACTTCTAATCCTCTTAAAAATTTTGTTTCTTTAACTTTTCTAGGAAGAACTAATAGAAGAAATATTTATAGAATACTTTTAATTTAAAAGTACTAATTTAAATTATCGCGCGAAGCGCTGTTGTGCAACGATGAATGTAGGAACTAAATCTACATTCATCACAACTTTTAGATCATCACGCTCTAGTCTTGTGGCCACTTTTGGAAGCTCAAATCCTGTTCAAAATGCGAGTCATTGCTCCAATTCCCCCACCACCAGAGATTCTGGACCTGTGTATACGACCGTGGATTAGGCTGATTAGGCAGAGAGAGGGTGCCGTCCTGTGGTAGCAGAAAACGCAAAGCAGAAAGCAGAAAAACATTAGAGTGAAAAAGAGAGAAAATCTGCCTATCTCTTTCACTCTTATGATTTTCTGCTTTCTGCTTTGCGTTTTCTGCTACCATAGGACGGCATTCCGGTGGATTCCCATGCAGACGCAAAATGCAAAGCGCAAAACAAACAGCCAATGATAGAGAATATTTTAGAAGATAGAAATCTAAAAGTGTTCTGCAATTGGCTGTTCATTTTACGTTTTGTGCTGCATGGAATTGCACCCCAGGGGACAGGGGCTCTATTCTCGAGTTCGTTCAAAGCTTTCCGTATACGCAAAGTTTTGATAATTTACGTATGCGAGAAGAAAGTCGTATTCTCGAGCCTCGGGTCTCGTGTTTCACTCTCGAGCACTCTTAATTTTTATTCGTATACATGGATGTAAGAGTATATGGATGGAGCACAAAGTCCCAACTTTGGTAAGTGGGATGTGACCATCGATATATAGAAATGGACTGCGGGTCGCTGTAGGAAAGCGCGTAATAATGCGTCAGAGAGAGCAGTTGCAACTGAGTGTAGTTTTGTCTCTTTCTCGCCGAAGCTAATTGGTTGAGCTCCACCACAGTCGTATACACAGGTCCAGAATCTCTGGTGGTGGGAGTATTGGAGCGATGACTCGCGTTTTGAACAGGATTTGAGCTTCCAAAAGTGGCCACAAGACTAGAGCGTGATGATCTAAAAGTATATGGTTTATTTACTAACCTAAAACCATATGTTGTAATGTATGTAATTTTATATAAATTTTTAAAATGACTTCGTAGAGCGTAGAGAATTTATCAAAGATTTTGTAAAATCGTCACGCTCAACGTAGAAATTTACTTATCTTAAATTTTAATTTGAGCGTGGCAACTTTAAAAAATCCGTGATAAATTCACTACGCTCTACAAAAATCATTTTAAAAATTTTAAATAAAATTTAAATTTTTACATAAAAATTTTTTACATTACTTTTAAAATTATATTGCAAAAGTATTTTATGTAGATAACCCATTGCGTATTTGTAGTAAAAAATTTGTTGCAAAAGTGATAATAAAGTACAACTATTAAAACAAATACTTTTTGCGGTAAATTAATGTCTACAGAACATACGGAATGATTTGTCTCATTTATGTTTCCCGAAAGTCAATTGTAATGCCCTCTTCTTAAGAAAGGAACTATTCGCTTAATATATAAAAATGAAAGATTTGTATAAGTTTATCAGATTGAAATTTTTTTTTTATTGTTTGATAACTCAATTACTATTTGATAGAAATTTCTATACATTATGAAGTTCTTTTATTAATTAACTTTACCTATTTCAGCCTCGTAACAAGAAAAGAATACAAGCATTTTTTTTTGTTTCTTTATGTTTCTCAAAAGTCAATTGTAATGCCCTCTTTCAAGAAAATATGGTTATCTAAAATTACCTTTGAAAATTAGATTTGATGTTCATATTTTTTTACGTTTCTCGAAAGCCAATTGTAATGACCTCTCACGAATTGGTCACCTAAAATAATTACCTTTTTAAATTTTTTTGCTTAATGTATTATTTTACATTTCTAGAACATATTGTGTGATAAAATAATGATCTGAATGATATTTTACTACGTATATGTAAAAATTAATTGCTGTAGAAAGCTTGATTAAGAGTAGAGGAAAAAGAAGATATTATGAAATCTGGATCACTTCTTGAACATTCCGACGAATAAAAATGGAAAAGTCTTTGGAAAATTGTTTGTACATCATCTTTAGAAATTTTAGAAAAAATCTCGGAGAATTACCCAAAAATTCTTAATTTTGGATATATTACATAATTGGGCTTTCAAGTTTCTTCAGTCATTAGATGACCTACTTTTTACTTTTTTTATGCCTTTCATACAAAATTCAGCATCAACTCTGAAATCTGAAAGGTCATATCTAATCAGGCAATGAAGAAGATGTCCTGAGTGAGATGTATGTATATAATGATAAACATATTATTTGAGTTTTTTTTAAATTTTAGAAAAATTAAAAATAATTACATTTATATTCTTTTATTTCAGATAATTTTACATTCAAAAGATTTAAACGTATCTGATGGCTCTAGTGATATTTTTTATATATCTTAGAATGAGATCCAAATGCATTATCAATGAATGAGAAATCCAACTTCTGTGTTAACAATTGTGAACCTGAAACTCGAGATTTTGGAGCCGTTTTACTTCCTTTTTTCCATAATCTAAAGCCGGATAAATTATTTAATGAATAGGAATCCACGATTTCATAAATGATGTTTATAAACCAAGTGTCTAAACATAAAAAATTTGTTAAAATTTGTGAGAGAATGTGTGAATGATGCTTAGAACTTTAATTAGACGAGACCGAACGCGCGCTTCCGCGCGCGGGTTGTCTTTATTTTTAATTTAAGCGATTTTGTACAATATAAAGATTTAAAATTTCCCGCGTCGGCCTCGATTATCGATATACGACGCGTCACGAACTGTATTGACCAATAAGGAATCGGGTCCACGCATTTCAGCGTTACACTTTTCGATTATCGATACGTATGATCTTTTTAGAATAGGACTTAACGAATATAGGAATCTTGAAAATTAGAATAAAAAGATTATGAATTCTAGTTGTTATTTAAATAATTATTATAACTATTATTTTTTTGAAAAAGTAAAACTTGTGGCATTATAACTATAAACTGTAATTTTCCTAGAATTTAAATATTTTTCTAGATTATAAACCTCTTCAAATTAGAAACTTGAGTCAGAATAATGTCATTTCTAAATTTTAAGTTCTTGTATTTAAATTTTAAATCGCCATTTAAAATGGTGAAATACATACATGTTTATTTAATCAGTTTATCAGCTGATGTATGGAACATAACCTTAATTTAGTCTTGTCACAATAAAAATATATGTATGTTAAAAAGTTCTTTGAAATTAATTGTAAAATTCCATCCAACTTGAAAATTTGAGAATGAATAATGTATAAATTAATCACAAGTGCTGCATACGAATTTTCTACTTCCAGGCAAGTATTTTTATTCCTTAAAAATCCAGTTTAGTCAATATAATAATATAGAGATAATAATTTATTTTTTTTTGTTTATAGTTATACATGTTCACATATTCTAAGATATCAAATTTTTCGACTAAATTCAAGAAGAATGGCATCGACTTTATTGGAAAGAAAATCCAAAATGAAGGATGTTTTTAACGCGGGAATAAGAACAGTTTTACCTTATTCTGTGACAAAAAATAAAGTCCAGGTCATAGAAGATCAATTGCAAGTTGGAAATGATAAATTTTCTTTGAATGAAAATGTTTATTTGGTTGGTTTTGGAAAAGCAGTTATGGGAATGGCGATTGCTCTGGAAGAAATACTTGAAAATCGTTTGAAAAAAGGAATTGTTAGTATTCCCAAAGGTTCTAAGGATAGTATTTGGAAAAGATCTAAAATAGAGCACTTCCCGAAATTAAAAGGTGTTATTGAATATAGAGAAGGTGCAGAAAATAATCAACCAGATGAGGATTCTTTACAAACTACACACGATATTTTGGATTTGGTTGAAGGACTCCAGGAAAACGATACTTTGATTGTACTTATTTCAGGCGGAGGTACGATTGAAACTTGAATACATATATTCAATATTTTATTAAGGGTGCGTGCTGGAGCCAAGTTCCAATCTAAAAATTCGATTTCTTCATTTTACTTAACAAATATTAAAATTAGCAATTTTTTTCCTTTGTATAAGTAATCAACTTTTAATTAGAATTATATGCGTACAGAGCGAGAAAATATCTAATTCAGATTCTCTAAAATTCTACAAAATCTTGAAAAATCCATAAAAATCTCATGCATTCTTTTAAAATTCCATGAGAAAAATTAATATCCCTTTAAATTCCTTACCACTCACTTTAAAATAATCAAAATTTCTTAAAATTTTTACTAGCCTTAAATTTCACGAGAATATTTATAATTCTTTAAAATCTCTTAAAATTCTCACAAGTTTCTTAAAATCCCTTATAATTTCACGAAAAACTTTTAAATCCCTTTATATACGTAAAAATATTTTAAAATTTTTCAAAATTCCCTAAAAGTCCACTAAATCTTTAGAAAATCATTTAAAAAATCTCGTGAAATTCTTTAAAACTCCATGCAGAACATTAAAATCTCTTAAAATAACTTTAAAAAATCAAAATTTCTTTAAATTTTTACAATCTTTTTAAAATCCTTTATAATTTCTAAAAGAAATTAAAAATTTTTTTAAATTCCCTAAACATTCTTAAAAATCTCTTATAATTTCATTAAGTCCTTTTAAAATTCAACTAAATTAAATTAAATTGAATTACAAATCTCTTGTAATCACTTTAAATTCCTAGAAACGTAGAAAATCTCAAAAAATACCTAGAAATTATTTATAATGAACGTCAATTTCTACTTTCGCTGACAACTACTTGCAAAAAATATTTATCTATAATTTTCATTTTAATGAGAATTTTAATTGGAAATTTAAACTTAACACTTGGGTCCAACGCCCTTAATTCATTATAATTCTTAGGGTCTTTTAAATTGCAATTTGAATAAAAGTTTAGCAAAGAAATTGTAAATATAAATTTTGAATTTGAATTTTCGGGAATTTGAAAATGCGGATATTTTATATTTTCGAGAAATTAAAATTTCGTCAATAAACATTTTTTGTAATTATTTTTTCGGTTTTTTAAATTTTAATTATCTATTTCAGAAATTATAGTCGAAAAATTATTTTTGAAAAATACAATTAACCATAACTTTCTTATTTCTCAATGAAATGCATTAACGATACAGGTCAATCGATTCGTCTCGACAGAAAAAATGTTCATTTTCCTTACGTCAACTCAAAATTTTGATTATTTGAAAAATTAATTTTTGGAAATCACAATTAACCGCAATATCCTTATTTTTTAATGAAATGCATTAATCATATAGCTGGATCGTGACACATATATTAGATATATGTGTGTCCTTGAAATATGTTCAGAAAAACCTTTTTTAGGAAACTGGATTTTGTCACCACTACAAAGCTTCCTCTATGAGGAAGCAAAATTACCTAATATCCCCTAAAACATCGTAAAATCCCTTAAAATTTCTGACAATTAACCTTGTAAAATTCCCATATAATATCTTAGAATCCTTTTAAAATCCTTCAAAATCTGTTAAAAATAATCCTGTAAAATTACTTTTCATGACACGTGTAACGAAACATCGATTTTCGGTGTCTGTTATGCGTCTCGAAAGGAGCCCTTTACAGTACAGTAGCGAAAGTAAAGCAAAAGTAGTACCGAAAGTAAAGTAGTACCGAAAGTGAAATAGGACAGAAAATAAAAATACAATCGAATCTCCCAATAACGACGAAATCCTGACCAGACGCTTTCCCAATAACGACGAAATTCTTTTTCTCAAATAGTACACCAATTGCGCATGCGTCACATCAATTGCGCATGCGTATTACGTATAATATAATATTTTTTAGCATTTCAAATTGCGCGCTAATAGAAACCAATTAGATCCCGGAGCGTAACGCATGCGAAGTGGTATCAAGTGAGATTTTAGGTCCATGCAGGTCGTTATTGAGAAAGGAATGCAGTCGTTATTGGGAGATTGTCGTTGTTGGGAAGGTCGTTATTGGGAGATTCGAGTGTATCTAAATAAATAAACCGCAGATAGTCTCTCCCTCTCTCTCTTATCCTATTGTATCCTATTTTATCCTATCGTATCTTATCCTATCATATTCTATTGTATTCTATCCTATCCTATCGTATGATATCCTACCATTATCATATCCTATCGTATTCTATTCTATCCTATTGTATCCCATCGTATCCTATCCTCTTGTACTTCACACGTCGAGAAACAGGCAATTGTCGACTCGTGTGATAATTGCCTCCTTTCTCCTATTAATAGCTATTTACTTTACAATGCGTGAAAGGAGGCAATTATCGGACGAGTGTGAGGTTGGCGTTACGAGCCGAAGCCGAGTAACGCCATCACACGAGTCCGATAATTTTCTGTTTCGCGACGTGTGAAGTACAAAGCTTTTCATGACCACTGTAACGATTTCGATTTTCGAAACAATAGTCCGAATTTGCACTAGTGTACTAGTACAGCCAGGATGGCGAGAAATAAGCTGGCTGAGGCCCCGTAAGCGTGCTCGGGAAATACTCTCTATCCTCCTCCCTCTCTTTCGTTTCGTATTCTATCCTATCGTATCCTATTATATCCTATAGTATCTTATTCTATCTTATCCTAGGTATCCTTTTATATGGTATCCAATCCTATCGATACCTAAAATATCACTGGATACACTGCGCTGTATGAAACAATGTATGAAACAACTGCAAACAAGCTCATATATAAGCAGGACCAGATTTACCTAAAATGCCGTCCTGTGTGCTGTGAAAAATGCCGCTCTTTTATCTTAAACCTTCATGACATGTTAAAAAAAATCTTCAAATATACAACTCACAGCTGAAATAAACATAAAGCCTGTGTTTTAAATTTCTTTGTTGTTTAATTATAAGAGAATAATTATATATAGTACATGTTATTTAGGTATGCCTTCCCTTCTAAACATGGTAACCTAACCCTGTTTTCCATTGGATTATTGGAATCTTATAGAAACCACGGTTGGGTTGACAAGAAAAGGCATACATGTCATCTACTCTATCACGCCTTACTCACGCCTTTCGAAAAAAAAAAGAAAAAAAAATTAATTTTGCTTAAAATTTTGCCGCCCCACGAAATTTGCCGCCCTGTGCGTGCGCACCGCGTGCACCTATTGTAAATCCAGGGCTGCATATAAGCTCATACGCGGCAGGACCGACTCACTCGCTGTGTCACTAAAATGGCTATAACTCTGTAAATAATCGAAATTATAAAAAATCCTTGGGAGGATATATTCTTGGAAGCCTAATCTTTGAGAATATGCAAAAACAAAAAAATCGATTTTTTCAAAATTCTAGACTAGAATACCCCCTTAATATTCTATATGAAGCATTGTAAAATCTCTGAAAATTACTTTAAATTTCATGCAATTTCGTAAAATCCTTTAAAATTTCATTAAAATCTTCCGTGAAACCTCATTAAATCTCTTAAAATACCCTAAAATTCAATAAAATTTCGCGTAAAATGTCTAAAAGTTTCTGAAATTCCTTAAAATTACTTTATAATCCTTTTAAAATCTCATAATTTTTCCCAAAAAAAATACATTCTCTGATGAGAATGTAAAAGTGTGGGATTGGAAAAATTAAGGGATTTCAAATAATTCAGATTTTAATTTTTGAAATATAAAAATTTGTATTTCCTAGTCTAATTTTAGGAATCGAAATATAAAATCCTTTTAAATTCCTTAAAATTATTCAAAGTCTCATTAAAACCCTCAAAATATCTAAGAATCCAATAAAATTTTGTGAAATCCCTTGAAATATCGTAAAAGTTTTTAAAATCACATAAAATTCCACAACATATCTATTGTTAAATTATTCAAGATTTCTCAAAATCCCATGATAATCTTAAAAAAAAATTGCTAAATATATAGTGAAATTTCGTAAAATCGCTTGAATCTCTTAAAAGTCCTTGAAACTATCCCTGAAAATATCTGAAAATCCCATGAAATCTCGATAAATACTTGGAATTACCTGAAAATCCAATAAAAACTAATTTAATAAATAAAGTTTAATTTTCGAAAACAATGTGTTCGATATATTTTTAAAATGACTTTTTTTCAGATAGGAATTAATTACATTGTTTGGAGGCGTGAACAATTGAAATTTATATCGTAGAATTAGTTGAGACAAAAATATGTATCTGTCTTTGTCTGATCGAACTCAAACTTTGGCAAATTATATTCCCATTAGATGATAATTTATGGGAAAAAAATTTTCCTCATTGAGCAAATATTTACTGACAGTCGAACTCCGTAGGGAGTCGTGGTGCATCTTTGACAAGTGAAATATATTGTAATATAATATAAATAAGTAATATTATAATATTATTATATAATATATAATATTATATACAGGGTGAGTT
>UCOK01017991.1:0-57749 GCA_900474325.1 Synergus umbraculus | reverse complement strand
ATGATGAGTACTCAAGGTTGGACAGGAACGTACAGCCGATTAAATGGGCCCCGTGCACAAGGCTTTTCAAATATTTTAGAAAAGGCCAGGACGAAACCTTCTGAAGAGATGGAAACTCAAGGGTTCTTAACATGGCATACAGAAAGGCAGGAAACGCAGCAATCTCATCCCACAATTTGAAGAACAAACATGCAGAAAGGCAGGCACATCCATCACATTCCATGGCAATTATTAAGAATGGACATGTGGAGAGGCGGGAAACTTAAACATTCTCATGCATCACATGATTTATCCAAAGTCTTCAGGTACGGTCGGTAAAGTGGATAGGAGTCGGATTCAGCAGTAGGTTAGGCGGGAACATTTGAATCTTCAGAAATTCTTTATTTTGTTGAAGGCGTCCCAATAAAAACATAAAGTCCTTCCGTAGTCCAAAGTGGATGGGGATATGATAAGGTAGGAATCTTCCAGAGCTCAGGCAACAATATTTCATGCAAAACAGATAAAATAACATAAATAGTAACTAAGATTAAATAAATTAAAATTAACCATATCCAATCTGAAAAATGTGCAACCTCCAGAGTTATATAACACTATTAAATGAATTTATTATTAATAAGAACTAAGTTTGTGACTTGCAAAATTTTGCAACGTCACAATTTCTATACAATCTGATAAACAAAATTATTTCTCTGCAGTGTACAAGGGTTAGAAATGGGGAGATTAAAAGAAAAAGATTATATCGTGATTATGAAGACTGACAAGAAGATTGAAAAAGATAGAGTTTGATAAACATAAGAGATAGATTGGGATAGAGCTAGATTGGATGAGTGATATTGGTTTTTACAACATAACTCCTAAATCCCTCGTTAGCTCAGTAGATTAAGCGCTCGATTGCGGACTTGATGCGCGCGGGTTCGCGTCTCTATAGATGCAGATTTTTCAGTGTAATATGCGTTAGTGGTAAGATTAGAATAATATTTATGTACCAAATATTGTATTTACAAAATCATTATGCGTTTTTAAAATATTAAAATTAATAAATTAATAAGGGAGAGATAGCTGTAGGGATAGAAAGTGATAACAATTCTTGTCAAAGAAAATGAATTTAGGGATAGAAAGAAATAAAAATTTTTTCTGTTTAGAGATAGACTTAGAGATAGAAAGAGATAGATATTACCGGACACATAGATACAGTAGTGGATAGAAAGAGATAGTTTTGTCGGGTATAGTTCTATCTCTTTACTTCCAACAGGGTGGGACAGAAATCAGGGGTTTGAAACACATAGCAGTAAATATTGATTGACAAAAAGAAAGAAAGGTATAGGTGATAATAGGAGAGAGATAGATAGGAATAAAGAAATGGGGATTGACAGAGATAAGAGCGAATTAAGATTGACAAGGAGACAGAAATAGATAGACTAGAATATGCGTAAAATAGGAAGGAATATAGGTGTCGCAATTTAAAGTGATAGACGTAGATGTGGATTGAAAAGGAGATAGAAAAGGATATACAGATATATATAAAATGAGATAGAGAAGTGGAAATTGAAAGAGATAGGCGTTAGTGTGTATTGAGATGGAGCTAGAAAGAGATAGGCGGAGATAGACAAGAGATAAAAAGGTATAGGAAAGAGGAGATTCAAAGAGATGAGCGTGCATGTGGATTGACACGGTGATATAAGGAGATAGGGGGCATAGGCGAGAGACAGATAGAGATAAACAATACTTATGCCTTTCTATCTTAGAGATAGAAGGAGATAGAAAGGGATAGGATTTCTATCTCTTTACTATCAGCAGGGATCTGTAACTACTTAATTATTTCCTGTATTAGAATTTAAGAGGTTAGTACCAAAGAACATTTTTGAAAAATTTATTTTTTAAAAAATGGAAATTCTTATAATAAATATATGTAGAATTGTTGGGTTAATCAATATTTTGGTGATAAATAAAGTAAATGACCTTGAAAATTGAATTCAAGGTCAAAATTGATGGTACACTTAAATGGCCCTCTCGATCCTGGTAAACTTTTGTCTAAACCATTTTTTCGTAAATAAAGTATTTTAGAAGATAATTATGATTAAAATGGATCACCCTGTATTTTACATCAAAAACTAAACGCGTTTTTCTCAAAACAACGTTTTTCGACCTGGCGTGCATGATTCAGAGAAAACCATTGGACCGATCGGGCTGAAATTTGGATATGTTATTCTACACATATGTCGTTATGCAATGAATTAAAATCATAATTATTGAATAATATTTAACCCTTTTTTAAAACAATTTACGGTTAAAAAAACGTGAAAAATTTTCAAGTCGGCCATTTTGTATTTATTTTTTTTCGGATTTCAATTATTTTGGTTCATGCGATAGAGACATATGTGTAGAATAACATATCCAAATTTCTGCCCGATCGGTCCAATAGTTTTTTCTGAATCATGTACGCCAGTTTTTAAAATGGGTAACTTCCGGCAGTCATAACAGCCAGATTTATTATTAAAAACAAAAAAAAAATTTTTGTAATAGTGTTTTATATCTATAATCATGTGTTAAAAGTTAGGGTTTGTAATATAAATTTTAATTTTATAAAAAAATTCTTAAAAAAAAAGGTGGAAACTTTGGTACTAACCCCTTAAATAGCTAAATTCATTCAAATTTCAATTTACTAAAAAATCTTGGGTATCCCTCTAACCCGACTAGAATTAGTGTTTCTTGAAACATAATCAAGCTTCACTACTAACCATAGATCTATGGTGTTCACGGCGCCGGGAGAGGCAACTTTCACTCTAGTCTAGAATTCCTCTCATGTAAATACGTGATTGACGCAAATTATTAGAACGTAATAACTCTAGAACAGTATCGAAGTTTTAGTTCGATGCGATGGTTCAATAGAAAAATATCTAAATTTGTTTTTATTTCTCCTCTGTTTCTCTCTCCCAAAGAAAACTCAGCTATTTTTCTATTGAACAATCGGAACAACGTAAACAAAATGGTACAAAAAGTAAAATAGTTGGTAATAGATGCGCGCACAGTTTGTCGATGTTGTGTTAATGTCATGTTAGTGTGAATGTCGATTTCACCGTCATATTTTGGGCTTAACTTTAGAATTTCTCTTTTTAAAATTTATTTAAAACTCAGAAAGTCATCAAAATGAATCTATTATATTAATCTACATTAATCGTTAAAATTAAATATTACTAGAAAAAACGTTTTCTGTGATATTCATCACTGTAATAAATCAGAGTAAAAAATCAAAAAAATCCATTAAATTTAAAGAGGTACAACAGACTGTAACTACCGACAACGACTAAGTAGTGAAAGCTTCTTCGTCACTGAGAATCATTTGGATGATGTATAACATCAGCATATACAGGTATAACATAAAATACGAACCGTAAGCAGAGCATAGATAAATTCATGCATAAAATTTAACGTTCGCTGCTCAGCAGTACTGCGAGGCTACTTTATACCCATGGTACAAACTTTCCTCAGCAGACGCAGCGCTATTGCTGGCACGTGAAAATGTCTCCAATATAATAAGAAAGTTGAGGCTGAATAATGCTCCGATATATTTTTCGGAATATTCTCTTCCGAAAGTTTATTCATGAAATCTATTCCACGAGCTCTTTCTGGACGTTTTTCAAATCATAGAATCATACCGCAAATAATGTCACTAATGTTAGTGCTACCCTTCATTGTAAGGCGTGCGCTCTTAAAGAATTAAAAACAAAATTACATGATAAATACCTTTCACTTGAATACTTTATAATTCCTAGTTAAAAATTACTTTCGAAATCTCGTATTATAATTTTACTTCTGTTTGTTCCTAGTTATGCTAAATTTTTCTCTACAAGAGGACATGAGAACATCATTTGGATCACGCTCCTTTTTTTCCTTTTATCTTCGTTCACCCCTCGTCTATTTGAACGTGCTTTTCATCCGGTCGGAGGGGAAAAGAAATGCCTGCAGTGGAATCGCGATAATAATTTCGCGATTCTCGGCGTGCCCAATATGCGCAACGATTTCCGATAAGCACAAGAAAGGGAAACTTGTAGGTATGATCGTTCGCATGCAAACGAAGAGAGTCTGTCGAGGAAATATCGTACACTCTCTCCAGTATCCGCAAAAGGTGACGCCACATTTGAAAATTATTCCGATTTCCAACCAACCTTCTTTCTCGATCCAACTACACACAAACCTTCACAGCTTTTTCAATACGGTGCCAGACGTGCGGATTTTGCATTTACATATCGGAGGAACGAATGTTTCTCTGATTTTATAATTAAAAATTATACCACATGCAATTTAAATTTCTACTCACAAGAAATTAAGAAAATTTTTATTGAAAGTTTGAAAATGAAAGTTCATGGATCGTGGATTTTTAGCCCAAGGCGTTCACGATTCCTTTGAATGTTCTTGATGAAAACGAAAACGTTACTGGTTCAATCGATGATTTTGAAAATAATCCATCACCAAATTCCTGTCCTCAAATATCAAACCAATTGCGCATGCGTATTGAGTATTTTCAGCATTTTAAACTGCACGCCAATAGCAACCAAACAGATGCTGAGTGCCATGGAATGCGCACTTATCACGTGCTTAATGAGAAACCTGTCGGTGAAATTCGAGAGGGGAGAGGTTCGAGTGTATTTCGAAAAATAAATATCAAATAAGTACACGGAAAGAAATTTTGTACAGCAGAGACACTTATAGGTACCTCTGATGAGCAAAATAGTAGTGCTGTAGTGCGCCCTCTGTTTATAACGATTGTTCTCCCAGTTAGGGAACGCTACTGTCCCTGTTTGGCGTAAATGTTGCCTTAGATTTTTGAAACAGCAACTGACCTCACGCGCGGTGTAATATAGAGAGCAACGTTGTACTAAGTTTAAGAGCTCGACGCGTTGCCAAAATTGGCGTCGCTGTCATTTCCACACCTCGGTTGCGTTGCCGTACTACCGTAAGTGTCGCTGCTGTACAAAATTTCTTTCCGTATAGGTAATGATTTTCACTTATAGACGTCTTGGGACATCTTTTTGCCGAAAAAACAAAATTCAAAATATGAAAAAAATTTTTTAAAAATAATTCCCAAAAGTTCAGATTTAAAAAATGAAAATTTTTGAAGTTTCAATTTTCCGAAAATATAAAATACCTGAATTTTTACATTTGAGAAAATAAATTTTTGTAATGTTAACATTTTCGTACAAAAGTTATGTTGAAAATTTCTTTTAAAAATTTTTCTTCAAAATTTAGGATCAAATAAATTTCAAGAAATTTAAAATTCATTTATTAAAGAAGAAAAAATATATGGTTTTAAGGGCAGGTATTACTTACCAGAGGAAAATGTCAATTATACACAAACAGAAAATGAATCCGTACCATCGAGACATTTTATTCAACCAAATTTCAGAGATGTCATGGAAGACTTTGAGGTTTCCGCTCCAACCAAAATTCTGGACCAAATGAAGAAATGGAACTGCCATTTTGATGGCAAAAACGTATACGAATTTCTGGAACGTTTAAGGGAGCTACAAAGAGCTTATAATTATACAGACAACCAAATCCTAAGAGGATTTCCAGAGTTTCTCAGAGAAGACGCGCAGTTCTGGTTCAGAAACTGTGCAGCTCACTTAAATTCTTTTCCGGAGTTGGAACAAAAATTGAGGAGCTTCTATCTGCCACCGTCCGAGCTAAGACAATTGGACCAACAGATTTATAATAGGCACCAGGGATGAAACGAAGGAATACGAGACGAGTAGATGAGATCTAGGAAGCCCAGGAACAACAAAATAAAGTCTCGCAACGACCAAAGAGCAACTTTTAGGCCACCCAGATAACATACCGCAAATGTCTCTCCAATTTATGATCCACAAGCAGTTTGTTGGCGCTGTAAGCAACGAGACCACGCCAGACGCTTCTGCCGGGCCACATTAGGCTCACCCCCGGCCCTCTACGTACCACCATCCGATGAGCCGCGGATTTTTATCACCACCTACATCGGCTTGTCCACCTTCAAAGCCTTAATCGACCCTGGATCCGTCTGCTCATACGTAGACGAACAAACGGCCCAACGTTTCCTGACACAGGATTAGACACAACGGGAAAGCGTCACAATTTTTCCGAATCTCAGTCACGAGATTCTTCTGGGCGTAGACCTTTTGTCACTTTTAGGCCTAGAAATACATATAAACAAACAACAAGTCTTCCCATCGTTCCCATCGTATTTAAGGGAGGTCTGTACCGTCGAAGGGCCCATATCAATGAGCCATCTCAGGCCAGAAGAACAAAGGATCGCTGAAAAATTTCTAGAGGACCAAATTAAACGCCTTACAGTCGTCAAAGGCGTAACACCGCTGGCCAAACACGAAATTCGGCTGATTGATCTAACTCCACTCAAACAGCGATATCGACCGAGAAATCCGGCAATTCAAGAAATCATTGACAAGGAGGTTAATGAAATGATTGCAGAAGGTATCATCCGCCCATCAAACAGCCCGTGGAGTTCACCAATACTCATCACGCCGCAAGGATGGAAGAGCTAGATTCTGCATAGACTTTAGCAGATTAAACCAGGTTTCAAAAAAGGACGTCTATCCAATTCCTCAAACCAACGCCATTTTAGACAAATTTCGTGGAGCAAGATACCTCTCTATTGATCTCAAAAACGGTTATTGGTACGTACCATTAACCGAGGAAAGCAAGCCTTTAACAGCTTTTACCGTACCTAGAAGAGGACTTTACGAGTTCAACGTAATGCTTTTCGGTCTACATACAGCGCCATCAGCCTTTCAAAGACTTTTCGACCGTATTATTACACCGGGCATGGCTCCACAGGCGTTCGCATATTTAGAAGACATTGTCGTCTGCACAGGGACTTATGAGGAACACATGTCGATGCTAAAAAAGATTTTTGACAGGTTGTACGAGGCAAAACTAAGGCCGAATCCAGACAAGTGCCATTTCTTCAGACGTAAATTATAATATCTTGGCCACGTTGTCGGTGAGAAGGGTCTACACACCGATCCAGAAAAAGTCGCTGCAATTCAGAACCTTTCACCGCCAAGAAACATCAAAGAAGCTTGAAGGTCCTTAGGATTCATCTCCTTGTATAGACGTTTCATTAAAGATGTTTCCAGGGTTGCAGAACCTCTACATCAACTGTTAAAAAAGAAGGCTCAATGGGAATGGACCACCGAACATCAAGAGGCATTCAACGAACTAAAAAGAAGATTAACCTCAGCACCAATCCTGGCGTGCCCAGACTTGACTAAGGAGTTTGTTCTGCAAACAGACGCGAGCAAAGAAGGACTCGTAGCCGTTTTAACTCAACTTGATGGAAATACAGAAAGAATAATTGCTTACGCCAGCCGCGCCGTAAATAAGGCCGAAAGCAATTATTCCGCAACAGAACTGGAATGCCTAGCAGGAAAATGGGGCATCTCGAAGATGAGAGATTATCTTGAAGGCTACCATTTTCTAGTCATCACAGACCATCTCTCATTAAAATGGCTTGACAAAATTGATAATCCTTCAGGACGTTTAGCCCGATGGGCAATGGAATTGAGCCAGTAGGATTTCGAAATTCAATACAATACAACTTTCGTTGTGATTGTAATCAACGATCTTGAGATGTCAGATAAGCTGGCAGAGCTGGGCACAGTTAATTGGAAAGTTAACTCAGTTAATCGTTAATCCGTTAATCTGTCGAAAATTTAACGAAAGTTAAAGTTAATCCGTTAATCGTTAACGTTAATTTTTTATATGAAAAAAAAAATTTCCCCTCTTCCCTAAATCCATTCAAAAATGTATCAAGAGCATAAAATATCTTTTCATAACATCAAAATTGAAAATTCGACTTTCGGTGCTTTCATAGCGGGTTGAAAGTAGCAGTTTCAACCCTAGGTTTGAAAGTAAAAATCAACTCAAGAGAAGGCATCGAAAGTCGAATTTTCAATTGATGTTATGAAAAATAGAATAGGCGCGCTCATTTTTGCGAGAGAAGCGAGCCGCGCACGATAAGAATTTGCCCGCGAGGCGGGCAGATTTTTTAATTTCCTTTTGAAGGACATCGGAATATTAGAGTGTATTATTTGTGAGAATTACAAAGATTTTACGAAATGAAAACAAATGGAAAAAGTGAGAATTAATTAAACAATTGAATTGAACTCAATATTCAAGTTTTATGAAAGTAGCAAAGTATAATTATGGTTACTATTTAGTAAAAATAACAAGCTTTACAATTTTTGACAATTGTTCATATGATGCAAATTGCCCTTCATGAACAGAAGTATTTCGAAATTTTCGTCTGACAGGCATGATCTCTTCGCCTTCAAAATCTCTTTTCCTACGGAGAACATCCGCTCCACTCCAGCACTGGATGGTATTGTTGTATTATATTTAATGAACAAGTCCAAGCCTTTACCAGGTTCTGAGCTTTTGTTATTAGTGACTTATGGCTGTTGCTGCTTTCTTTTGATTGAGTAACTAAATGGTAGACTTGTTCATTAAATATAACAGAACAATACCATTCAGCACTGGAGTGAAGCGGATGGATTTTGAGAGTTAACGGATGTTAACGGAAGATAATGGAAGTTAACGGAGGTTAACTAGTCCGTTAACAGTTAAACAAAAATTTAACTCAGTTAATTAACGAATTAACGGATTAACGCACCGATTAACGATCTTGCCCAGCTCTTTAAGCTGGTTGTATTATTTTCAGGTTTTTCAGGTGAAATTAAAATCGAGATTCGAGGATCAGGAAAGTTGCCGATTTCTGAGGATCTCACTTTACACCTTGTAGAGTAATTGATGATGTCAGTCATGCAGATCGTATTCTCCACAATTTTAGCATTTTTCCCTGGGTGCAGTTGGTCCAATTCCTTAATATGAACTCACTTAGCAGAGAGAGCGTAAAGGCCTCGACCCTCTAGTTCGGTCCTACGTCTAGCTTTCAATCATATGCGTAGGTTAAGACGTTTTCTGTGACGGGTCATGTAATTATGCAACAATACGGAGTACAAACTGAAAATGGGATGCGAATAATTGACACAATTAGAGTTGTGATTGACGATCCGTAATATGTCACTTTCAGACACCGAGGATCACAGCAGGTGATCCAGAGTATTTTCACACCGGATAACGATGAATCACGGAAATTGTTCACCGGTCGGAAAAAAAATTTTAATCAGTAAGAATGTCGCTATCGTCTGAACTAGGGAGTTCCTGAAAAGAAAATTTTGGATTACTGAGCGACTGATACGAGTTTCTGAGGTCGTCTAATTTCCACGAGGATATCTTCTGCATCGCTGGCGTGGGTACGCCATTTTTGCTGTTCAATACAAGAGAAAATTTGCCATGTTGCCAGACGAACGGACGCCTGCAAGGAATTCTACTGTAACATAATCAATTTGATTGAATATCACATTTGCCTGTCTTATTTCTCGTTCATTTACGCTACTCATCATTCTATAGATTTACAGGCGCTAAATACAAATCTAATGCCTCACTACAGATGAATTTGAACGTTTTCATCAAAATTTATACCATCGAGAACAAAGAAGGTTCTTGAGGCTACTAAAAAGACTGAAACGTCAGTAGCGATTCGGGGCCCTAAACCGATTTATCAGTTGACGAGGGACATGCTTTACCTCAAAAAAGTTCAGCGAATATTGCAATAGGCATGGTATAAAATTAACCTTGAACTCGAGTAGACTTCTCCAAACCAATGGGCAGGTGGAAAGCGTCAATCAAACGATTTTGGCACCATTGCAAGCTGGAGCATGGGAGGGTAAGGACTTCGAATGGGATACCAATCTCAAGCAAATCGCGAGGAATATAAACTAGTCTCTTAATAAAACCACTGGGAAAGCTTGATTCGAGCAAGCAAATCGCTAGGGATATAAACTAGTCTCTTAATAAAACCACTGTATAAAGCTTCATTATAAAGCGTATATAAAGCTTCAGTATAAAGCGTTTTGAAGAACGTATAACTAGAAAGATTACTGAAAACTTTGAAGTTTATCGGGATCCGAGAGAAGTTTTTAAAGAGATATTACAAGAAATTAAGAAGTCTCAAAGTAAATATAAAGAAAGATATGATAAGCATCGTTACGTTGGGGTGGAATTCAGGCCAGGAGACATAGTTTATGTGAGCATAAATCCAACTGCGACAGGTGAAAGTACGAAACTTCAACTGAGATACAGTGGTTCGTATGTAGTTACGCGCAAAGTTCTAGAAAATACTTACGAAATAGAACCAATTGTAAAGCTACGAAAAGTAAAATATCCTGTAACAGCTCATGAAAGCCAACTTAAGGAGGGGGGGGGGGTAAGGTTAATTCGACAAAAAAAAGGCCTATTTTCAAGAATTATTTTATAAGATACCGGTAATGTTGGTTTATTTTCGTAGTATGCATATAGTTGTACAACTGTTAAACTATGTTTTCATAAATTTTTATTCATAAATGTTGGGGAATTAGCCGCTGGCAGCAAATCTCCGCCGGCGACTTAAAAAAAAGTTGTTTTGCGGTGTACACTATAAGATGTCACTGGTACCAGAGGTAATAGACTCGCATATTCCCACGAAAGACCTAAAAAATAATCTCGACGAAGATACGCAAGACACGCAAACCTGCTTATCTTTTAGACTGCGTATAAGTCGTTAATGTTAATTATTCTAATAATCATATATTGTGTATATTGCGTGAGAGTCACCACTGTTCTAATGTAAACCCATTAAAAAAAATAAATAAATATATCCATAATTCTGTCAGTGTGAGGACAAACTGCGAGCTAGGTCGGTCGAATTTAAGCAAAATAAAATATAATTTACGTAACCTACATAAGACAGTACGTGTGAGCTTGCCTTAAAGAGAGGGCGTAGGGTGCAAGATGAGTATGAGAAGGTGAATGGAGAGTTAGAGTTCTCAAATTCTCGAGAACTTAAATCCAGGTTATATGACCGAGAATATGACAGAATTTATGAAAATTTAAAAGAATTTTAGAGAATTTAAGAATTTATGATGTTTAGCTGAGGCGATTTGATTGTATTTCGCAGGATTTAATATTATGTAAGAATGGTATGAATGACGTGAATCGATCGGCCTATCACCTTACATAATTATTTGATGAAAATGGGGAAATCTTGAGGTATCAAGCGAGCGAGCTGAGTACCGATTCTCAGAGAAATTTTACCTTTTAAGGGTTTAACATCTATTAATTTGAATCCGCTACGCTTGAAGCCTAGATAGAAGAGCTTTAAGGTGAGGATTTGCCTATTTCTAGGTCTTAAGAATTATTGTGTGAAAAAAGTGATAGTACTGATTCGTTTTTGTGTCCATTTGATTTTTATAGCGTGGCAGATTAAATCTTGTCTTCGTTTTAATGAGAGGTCGACGGTTTCGTTGGTTTGGCGTGAGGCTGAGAGGTCCAATTCGAACGTAGATGTGAAGTTATGGGTCGTCATTTTTATCTATAAATGTTGTTCGCCGTTTCAAGAACGAACCCCATATCCATCGCCTTAGAATCCGTTCGTTTCCACAATCGTCTTCTCATCCACGAATTCACCGTCGTATTATCGTAGCGTGAGTTTTGTATTGCCAGTCTACAAACTTTGCGCTCCGAATTATTAAGCTTTAAGAATGATGGAATCTGAAAGTAAAAATTGTCAACAAATTGTCAAAAACTGTCAAAATCTGTGGAAAGACACAAATCTATCAGGTGGATTTGAAATTTTCGAGCCAAAGGCAAAAGAGGGAAAATTTAGAGGTTTTTGATATTAAAAAAAAAATAGAGTGAAGAAATTAATAAGGGGCGCTTGATCATCAGTTTTTCGAAAACTCACTTTTATAGTCCCAAAATAGCGTGTAATTATTTCTTGTCAGAAACGGCGGACATTTTGACTTCCCTGATGGAAGAAACTACACTCGAATCTCCCAATAACGACGAAATTCAGACCAGACGCTTTCCCAATAACGACGAAATTTCTTTTCTCAAATGGCACACCAATTGCGCATGCGTATTGTGTATAATATAATATTTTTTAGCATTTCAAATTGCGCGCTAATAGAAACCAATCAGATCCCGGAGCGCAACGCATGCAAAGTGGTATCAAGTGAGACTTTAGGTTCATGCAGGTCGTTATTTAGAAAGGAATGCGGTCGTTATTGGGAGATTGTCGTTATTGGGAGATTCGAGAATAAATATTGACAGCTGCGACAGTGCTCTCAAACGGGGCACCCTGCGCGAGCAGCACGTGTTGGCTTCCTGCTAGAGAAATTCTCCCATTGGTCAATTTAATTCGATTTTGAATCGTGCGCCAGATTACAGTCAATTGCAGAATATCTCTAGCAGGAATCAATATTTAGTTTCTTCCATCATGGAAGTAAAAATGTCCGCCGTTTCTGACAGGAAATAATTACACGCTATTATGGGACTATAAAAGTGAGCTTTCGAAAAACTGATGATCAAGCGCCCCTTATTCATTTATTCTTTCTATTTTTTTTATATCAAAAACCTCTAAATTTTCCATTTTTTGCCTTTGGCTCGAAAATTTCAAATCCACCTGAAAAGTTGACAGAATTAGACAGGCGCGCAACAAACGTCTCAAAACAGTGGGTGTCGGGAGCCACCCTACACATTAAAAGTCAATTAAAAAAAGAAAAAGAATAGATTAAAACCCCTCAAAAAGTGCGTTTATTGTGCAATTCTATTATCCTTCTAATAATTTCGACATCCATGCATATTGCAAGTAGGTATACTCGAATTACTGTCTGGGTGTCCTAACCCCGTTATTGTTGCGGCCCTGAGATCTGAGTTTTTCTACATGAGAAATTTTCAAATTCCATCAGCCTTAAACAAAGGTAAACTGTTTTGTTCTATTTCTAACACATGTTTTTATTTCCAGGTGGCGAGACGGAATTCGACCTCCTTATTATGCCTTCGTGGCAGCTTCGGTTATTAGCATTAAGGCTGATGGAATTTGAATAACATTCATGTAGAAAAACTCAGATCTCAGGGGCGCAACAATAACGGGGTTAGGATACCCATGCAGTAATTCGAGTACATCTACTTGCAATATACTTGGATGTCCAAATAATTAGATGGATAATAAAATTCTACACTAAACGCAATTTTTCAGGGTTTGAATTCCTTTTTTTTTTTCTTTTTTATTTAGTTTTAATGTGTAAGGTGATTTCCGGCTTCCACTGTTTTGGGACCCTTTTTATGCGCCTGTCTAATTCTGTCAACTTTTCAAATGGATGTGAATTTACGTTTTTAAAGGCAAAAGAGGGAAAGTTTAGAGTTTTTTGATAGCAAAAAAGGGAAGGAATAAATGAACAAACCATGTTAACCCACTAGTTTTCTAAAAAATCACTTTTGTAGTTCCAAAAGAGCGTGAGATTATTCCATGTTAAATACGGAGGACATTTTAACATCCATGATGGAAGAAACAAAATATGACAACTGCGAGCACGTTAAACACAACACAATACATTTAAGAAAAGAAATAAACAAAAAATGTGTCGATTTTTTATTCTCGATATTTTGAGAGCACTAAATGAACCTTAAATTCTGATCAGGAAAACGAGATGGTAGAATTGGTTTTTTTTTAAATTGTTTAAATAATAGTTGTTTAAGCAATTTTTATTTGAACAATTTTTTTAGAACTTTTATCCTGATATCTCTTGAGCCTAAAATGAGTCTTAAAATATGTGGGACTTCAAATTTGATTTTATTCAGTCATTTTGATATTTTTCATAACGTTAAGCTGGCACAACACAGTACGTTTTTTAAAAAAATAAATGAACAAAAAATCTGCCGATTTTCGAAATAAAAAATTTATCTGTCTTGGGAAATTTTATTATGAATACATATTTCATAACTAGCTTTTTATATGTATAAATTCTCACAGTATCAACCTTGAAAGATAATAATTATTACGTACAAGATACACAGAGAAAAAAGTTCATTAAACTTTACATAACTCGTCTTATAGTAGAGGATACGGTCAGTGATTTAATAAAAATTAAAATCTTCTTGGTTTTACATTATGTTAAACTATTTCACGAAAAACGTAGAATAGTTCTATAAAATCTAAAACTTCAGCTAATATACAGTCTATATCGAAGAAGTCTCGAAAATTTAGAGAGCGATTCTAGAAAACGATAATTATCGTTTTCTATTATATTCGATTTTGCGCGGAAAAAATTTATTATTATTATTATTATTATACGCTAATATCTTTTCACATGTTTACGTTCAAGATTATTTACTATTTACACACACAGTTACTACACAATTTATAAACGCACGCTATGAAAATTTTTATTATTCGCCGCGTGTTTGAACCCTGAAACTTTCGTATTACACCTCATTCCTAACGCACGCCTCATTCCTACTGCGCATGTGTCGGGCTCACTTGTATCTTTTTGCATTTTTTTCATTACTTACAATAAATTTCATTATTTTCATTATTTGTAATAAATTGAATTTTCCATATTTATAATAAACATTTTTTTCGCTATTTATAATAAACAATAAAGATGATATTATTTAGCATTTTGAATTGTGCGCGAATAGTGACCAATCGGATGCCGAGCGCGACACATGCCCGCGTTGGGAACGCTGGCCCGTTTCGCGGCCACATTCATATAGCGCGCCTATGGGGGGGGGTGGAGATGCAAAGAATTTCGCTACCTGCGCAGAAAACATGTACGCTGCACATTTTCTATAGAACTCAATTCTATAAATCTTATATTAAAGTAGTTGACAAATACTCAATACCTTAAATCGAATTTCTATGAGACTTCTCAACATTTTGTCATGAACTTCTCTGTATAATATATATTATAGAAATTTTTTTAATCGGCCTTCAATCTAAAGTTTACAGAAATTCTGTATGTAGAGTTATTCCAAATTTTTTCTCATTAAATATTGAGAGTTATACAAAGTTTATAAAATCTGTTCAAGATTCGCTCTGATCCTCTACTGTAGCACTAGTTCTATAACATCTAAGAAACTTTTTTTTCCGTTTATGCTTAAATGCATTTTATCCGTAGGTATATTTATCTGAAACTGCAAGACCAACTACAATCATATAATTTTTGCATTAAGGGGGTATTCTAGTCTAGAATTTTGACAAAATCGATTTCCTTTTTTTTTGTGCATATTTTCAAAGATTCGGCTCCAAGAACATATCCCCCGAAGGATTTTTTATAATTTCGATTATTAACAGAGTTATAGTCATTTTAGTGACATAGCGAGTGAGCCGGTCCTGCCGCGTATGAGCTTGTTTGCAGTTGTTTCATACATTATTTCCAATGTATGAAGCAGGAATCGCCGATTAACGAAATGTGAGTGAAAACTACCTGCAACTTTGTTCAAATCTTTAAACACGTTTTTCTCAAAACTACTTTTTCCAAATCGTTTGGCATGATTTCTCAAGTTCTAATGAACCGATTAACTTGAAATTTGGCGTGGAACTTCTTTAAATATCTCTTTATCGTCTGAACTAGGATTATGTAAAAATTTTGTTTTTTTACTATTTTTAAGAAATTTTAAATTTTGAAAAAAGGGCAAAAAATCACGTTTTTTTCACAGTCGCCATTTTGTGAAAAAATTTTTTTTTCTTTTCCCCTGGTTCAGACGATAGTGACATTCTTACTGATTAAGAATCTCTTTTTTTTCCGACCACCAAAAGGGTTGGAATCGTGTCAATACGGACGCACCCTTTTTTTCACCCCCGCCACTCCATCAGCCTGTAATTTGTTCAATTTTCGAAATTTTTTTTCTCCATTTTTTTTCGTTTTGTTGGAATATTAATAAATGTCCAGTAAAAAAGTGTATGGTACAAATATGTTTAGTTTTTTTTATCGAATTTCAAAAACACCCAATATTTGTACCTGTAGACTAGAATACCCCTTTAAATAAACAAAGATGAGGTTTTAATAAATATTATATCATGATGAATAATTCTCTATGTTGGGATTTATTAAAATATTACATTTTTAGAGAAATTCTTTCCAACTGAAGAAGTTGAAATATTTTAGGATGAGTAATTTATTGTACACGTGACTGTCTACAAAGAGACAATAACAGTTTCATAAAATTTCTAACCTTCCGATAAAGTTTCTATAAACAGAAGATAGCGATTAAATAAGATTTCATTGTTTATAACTCAATCTCTAGAAACTTCCACGAATATTTTTTAATGGAAAAACCAACTTAACAAAATGTCTTTTTGACTGATGAATAGAAACTTTTGGACATTTCACTCTGAAAATGTTAACGAAAAACGACGACGAGTTGACCATTTGTAAAAGTCAGAAAGCGGCCGCTCTTTCTGTCAGCAATACTTATATATGTGAAGATATGTTGCAGCACACTAGAAGTTCATGATTGATAGTGAATGATAATGGTTGAAGAGCTTCCAGAAAATGCACACGAGGAGACTTTGAGTTCAACATACAATATAGTACAACGGGAATATAGTACGACGGAAAATATCTAACATACTAATGCCGAGAACGATTTTCAGAACTCTGGGTGATTTCTCAAACCGATTCAAATTCTCACAATTTCTTTTCTATTTAAGAGAGATTTTATTGCTTGTTAAACTTTGACAACCATCCCATCAGCTGGTTACAGTTACCTCCAACAGTACCCATAAATGCACAGGAACATATCCTTCCATTGTGTGACGAGATCGTAAATCCTTAAGGTTAACACAGGATTTCTTGATAGCACAAGGAGAGATAGGCGGATGTGTTATGTTACATCAGAAACATAAATTTTGTGATATTATAAAAAATTAATTTTTATTATTATTAACTTGGCTCTGGAAGTTACACGTTTTTCCAGGAATGGAAATGTTCAATTTAATTTATTTACTTTTATTTATTAATTACATCTGTTTTTCTGTTTTATTCTAGATGTACTATCATTTGAGTTTCGGAGGATTCCTGCTTTTTCCTTTTTATGCCGCAATATTCATTGCATCCATTGCATTGTAGTGTCACATCCCGCGACGTCATTCTAATTAGTTTATTTATAAACATAACATAATTTATAACTTAGTACTCATTGTAAGCTACGAAGACCAGCCACAATAATCAATGTTTCTTAGTCAACCAACATTTATTCTGAAGTTAACAACAATTATTACCCTTTAAACAATATTTAAAGGATCTTGGATATTTTAAACTTAATGTAAAGCCGTCAAGTCTAGCAGGCAACGAAGAAAGAATATACTTGCCCTCACTAAAAAGCAAGAGTCCGAGGACCAAATGATCTCGGTACAATGTCAATTTCTTAATCTCTCTCTCTCTCTTATTATGTCTATCTTTCTCTAATTTATGACCCCTACTAGAAGGAGTCACCCATTAAATAAATTTATGCCACCGGACCTGTCAACCCTTCGACGTGTGCACTCTCTCACCCTCTTTCCACGAAAACCTCGGATGATGCAACTTAGAAAATGCACATGAAATTATCACAGATCCACAGAATGTTCTAGAACATCATTACACCCTAACCCTTACCGGGGTGAGGAGATAGAGGGGCAGCCCAAATGATATATAAACAGAGGAAATGATTCTCAGGAGTCTCTCTCAGTCAGTCTGCAATCTGTTTAAAAATTCAACCTCCGCCCTAAGGATTACCAAGTCTGCGAGTCTGCGGTTCAGTCCCCTAGATTTCTGTCATTCCGAGAAGGTTGGGTAAGGGATAGCAAAATAAAATTTCGTCTTCGGCCAGTTCTATCGTCACTTCGCTTGGGCCAATGGATAAATGCATTGATAATATGGCTTCATTTTCGGGTAAGATTTGCATTTACCTTTGACTAACTTTCATCAGGGAGTTAATTCCCTTCTTTAATTTGAATATAAATTACATGCATTTTATTTTAGCTGGACGACATAGAGATGCTGTTATTACGAATGCTCTCATTTACATGTTAGCTAAGGATGATTTACCATAACGTACACCTGAGCGTTCTGGATTCCAATTCTTTGTGAAGAAGCTTCAGCCCCTCTATTGTATTCCGTCTGAGCCGACTCTTACTAAAAAAATCTGCCCGCTTACGCGAGCACATTCTCCTACACACGTCGCGCTTCGCGCTCCGTATTGCGCGCTTCGCGACGCTTGCACCCTTCGGGAAGCTTGCATCTATTTTTATTTAAATTACTACAAAATGGAATGGAATGCAAACGAAAACTAATTTACTTAAGGTTCTATCGACCTTAAGGAGCACATCGTCAGGGCACTCGCGCTTCGCACTCGACTCTGTTTAACAATATTTTTCATGATTAAAACGAAAACTACTCATCCTATTGAAAAATGGCCAAAGGAGAACATGTAGATCTTTTTAAGGCAAATATTTATGTTTCTTATCATTTTCTCTCTATCTCGCGTTATTTAGCTCAAAATTTGAATTTTCGATTTTTTAAGGAAATTCAAAAAGTTGTTATGCCTATCCTAGAGGGTGATCAAAAAGAAACATTTTTCATCTTTAGACTTTTTTTCATATCGTGCGTTGAAGTTTTTAAATGTATTAATGGACCGAGATTGACTCTCGTTTTGGTCAATAATAAGAAAAATAATTATTATAAACACTTTCTGTGTTTATCTATTTTGTTAATCTATTTTATCCTACACCTTCCTACACCTTCCTATCAGCATCCTACATCTTCCTACCAGCCTCCGACACCCCTCTAACCAACACCACCTTCCTCCGCTCAATCTTTCACTTCCTTCTCTGATCCTCCACCTTCCTACCACCCTCCACTTTTCTACCCTCATCATCCTTTTTACCTGCCACGTTCTCAACCACAGCCTCTTTCCTATAACAATCCTTCCAACCTTCATATCTACAGTCCATACCCTTCACAGAAAATGCCATCAGCTGCAGAAGCAGATATTATTATATTATTATATTATTCGTATATTATCCTAAAAAATACTCATTGGGCAAAAAATGTATAGAATTTTTTACCCACTGGGTGTTATCCTATATTGTATTTCTATATTATTAAAAATTTTAACAATTATTTTGAATTTCAGAAACTGAAAGGTCTAACAAAGCAATTCAAAAGGTTGCAACAGAGGTTTTACAACAACCGACGTGGAGGACAGGGAGGAAACAGTAGACAAGGAAATGCGTGGTACGAACAGGATTTTCACTGAAATAGTTTATAATTATTTAATCTTATACTTAAATACTATAGTATATACTACTATTATAAACTACTACTACTATACTGAAATACTATACTAACTTGTTTATACTATATTTAAACTAGTTATCCTAAATTTCTGTCTGAAATATATTGTGTCTGTACTACTCGTTCTTTTTAACTTTTTAAGCCCAGGTTCACCCACAAAAGCAACCCCTAATTCCAAAGAAATCATAATTCCTTTTACTTGTTAATTTCCTTCGAGACTATTTTCAAAAGTTGATCGATTTTAGCAAGATCAAACTTTTTTTTAATTATACAAGATAAATTGAGTCAATATCGGTCCGTTTTAATATTCTCTACCGTTTTCCAAAGTTTCAGGATAAAATATTCATTTTTGTAGCCAAACAATGGGGTTATTTGAAACACATATTCTTAAAAGTTCCACATGTCCTTAATTTAAAATGCTTAAATTTTTTAATTTGTATTTTGTTCTAGGAACAGAACTTTCTTCAGTGAAGCTCTGTGCCAAATTGCTGAAGAATCGAAAAAATATCCCTTATCTTCGTGGTGTACTTAATGAAGTGTGTACTGACTGGAGGATCACCTATGACAAAATTATAACAGCGATTACTGATGGTGGTGCAAACATCAAAGGTGCTGTTAAGCAAGAATTTGGTGACACAAAGCATATAAATTTTTGCATTTTTGCATTGCACACCTAATCAATGGCATCGGTCAAGATTGCATCGGCCTACATAGTTACAAAAGCAGAAACAAGCGAGGTTTTCGAGTTTCCTGACGAGGAGGAAGAGCTGGACAACACCGAAATTGAATATCAAGAGAATGAGCTGGTAACATAATCAGATGAACAGATTTTGTAAGAAATATATCATGAAAACAAAGATGATATTCGATTTTTCCGAAAGAATGAAATCGCTGGTTCGGAATTAGAAAGACTTCAAAAAGAAACTGGTAATCTGAGTTATCAGTGTTTAAAACTGATTCAAGAAGTCCGCACGAGATGGAACTCGTGTTATAAAATGATCGAGTGATTTCTCCAGTTAGCAGGTTTTATAACCAGGGTTCTGTTGCAAGTCCAAGGAGAGAGGAGCTCTAAGACAAAACCTCAATGGACCTTAACCGGCGACGAGCTGGAAATACTCACAGAAGTGAGAGATCTTCTTAAATCTCTGAAGCAAGTCACGGTGGAAGTCTCAACTTAAAAGACAGTCACCCTAAGTAAATGCATACCTTTAATCGGTGCTATGAAAAAAGTAAGTATATATAATTAATATATAATTATATATGCGGTAGCTACACTACTCGATCCCAGATTAAAATGGGCTGCTTTCAGTTCTTCTGGAGCAGAATCAAAAGCAACTACTTATCTGGGTAAAAAATAATGTTTATCTATCTTTCATCCAGCTTCCTCAATCTTTTTCGGGTTGCGGTCAACTAGAAATATTTCGTTACATAGTTTTTAAAATAATTCTCCAAAAAATGTGTATTAACTTATTTATTATATAGAATAGGGCATATTGCTTGCTAAAAAAAAGAATTTATCAAAATTTTGAAAAATTTACGAACACAGATTTGCAAACTGTCGCTGTATTTTCTTTCTTAGAAAATATTATACACTCTAATATCTATAATAAATTTTCACAAATATTTTGGATGGTCTAGTATTAACCTTCTAAATTCTGAAATTTTATTTAAAAATTTAATTTAGACATGAAACATGCTGCATAGTCTCAAAATAGGGTCTCGGTATAATGGTATGCATACTCATATGTGCTTTTGCTTACAGGTAAACTGGTTGCAAATCATGTTGTTGCAGACAATAGGGCCATGACTGATAATATGATCCAAAGTGAGAACTTGGAAAAGGCTTCGACTGACAGTATCTTGTATGATTTTGACTAGATTGTGAGGGAAAAAGCAGTTCTGCAAGGCCAAGATATTGCTGGAGGATTACCAGTAGAGTTGTCGCACGCCAACGTGCTAAATTATAATCTAATCTCGTTTTTGACTCTGTGTTCTTTCTAAATAAATTAAGACATCTGATTGGTGGTTCCGAGGCAAGCGTCGAGACTCCCAACCGAGTACCCCATTGGAGCTAGACCGTTTTACTCTCGACCAGTCATATCATTGCTTTTAGCGACACTCTTGGCCGGAGAACTCTCTGAGTATCCGTGCGAGATCGGGCTCACGTTTGGCTCGCACAGGCTTTTGTCTTAACCAATCGTGGTGCTCGATTTCCCCCACTGGTGCGACAGTTCCCCGGCCAAAGGCTATAAGACGCGCTGTATTTCGCAGCTCATTCTCTCTCTCGACATACGAGACCTCCGACAAGGATCCCCTGCTCGACGGAGCAATTACTTTAGAATCTCGACGCTGTCTCGCACCATCGGGTGCCTAATCCAACATAGTTAGCCGATCGTATTTTTATCTTCGCCATTTGCAAATTAACTTCCTTTTCTAATCCTTTCCTTTTCCTAGAACCTGAAGTCGAGTTCTCGAGTACCCACCGGGGCATCGGCTAAGAACCGGGGAGGGTAATAGGAAGATCCTTTCCTTTCTTTTTTTTTTCTAAAACCCTAAAGTCGAGTTCTCGAGTACCCTTCGGGGTACCGGCCCGGAACCGAAGATGGCAAAAGAAAAATCCTTTCCGAAACGCGACGACTTCCTCTAATTATTTAGTACGGTGTGAGTATCTAGTGTTGTGAATAAGTGCCGCGAGTGTAAATCGGTAAATGCCGTCCACAAATTTAGTGACGAAAGTTCGACCACGTCCTAGTCTAAAGAAGCGGCTAAACGAGAAGAGACGTCGAGCTTTGGAGGCTCTCAAGCGCGCTCCACCAGGTTCTCACATAGAAATCCCTGATAGTTATCGCCGTAACTACACCAGGAAAGCGCCGACACCGATCAACCCTCCCCCTGCCGTAAGACAACCGGTCGCTCGTCAAAGCCATACTTCGACTCTACCGCATTTTTACACGGATGACATCTTAAGGGAGAATAGTTTCAAGCTTCTCAACGGGTTGCCCGTCACACCCGGGAAGAATCTTGGTTTCCATCCGCGCATAGTAGACGTGAGAAGCCTACGACCCGAACCGACGGTGGTGGTGACAGTTGGAAGTGACGACGATGCCGACGACGTCTTGGAAATCCAGGCCTCGCCGATCAAGCCTTCCCCACCAAGAGGAATCGAGATACGAGATTCGCGTCTTGTCAAATCGCGATATTTGATTCTATCGTCGCCTCGCAAGTACGCTCCCTCCAAATCGCGCATCACGCGTCTGGACTGCGCGCGCACCGTCTCCGCTCCGGGAAATTTCCAGTCTGTGGCGGGTAGTTCGCGAGATTCGTCGCCAGAGGAGCAACGTATTAGATCGGTGGTCACCGTCCCGACCAAGTTACCTCGAAGACAGCTTTTCTGAAGGCATTTTACACCAGTTCTTTTAAGAACTCCCCTTTTTTTTATTTAAACCAAACGGTTCTTTTTAGAGCCCCAATTCAATCTGCCCTTTTCAGGGCACATAACTATTTTAACGTATGGAAACAGGAGTTAACAGGCACTGTGAACCCACATTTTTGTACTTCCCTTATAATCCATCTTCCATATTCCTACGTCCGGAGTTTACATTAAATTGTACAACCCACACAACAATTGTGTCTTCCTTCCCTTTCTTTGCATAAAATAATAATTAAATAGAAGGCTACAGAGTTGAGGCAATACTTTAACAGATCAACAGTTAGTCGGAAAGATAACAAAGACACACAAAAAAAAAGGTCCTGTTCCCGGAACGAGACTGCTATATCCTTATGTTTTTTGGGTCGCTGAATCCGTCAGGTACAAGGTCCATTCAAGGTCAAATTCTGAAAAAATAGTCAAATTGATTCAAATTATTATTCCTATATATTTTTGGAGTCGCTGAATCCAAATCCGATGTCCGTTTGATCCGACAAGATCAAATTGAAAGTCATTTCAAGGTCAAGTGTGTTTATTCTGACAAAAATAAATTTGTGACTGCAGAATCTGAAAGAACGCGAAATTTTACGTCTAGAGATTGTAACATGATATCCTATCATGTACAAGAAATCAGCCTATCAGAACTAAATTCAGTAAATTAAATAAATTCGAGTACGGAATCACATTTACTCATTTGATTGGGTGGTATTTCTACCATATTGACCAATCAAGTGACTTTTGTAAACTAACTCCGGAACTCTACCAGACTGGGACATCATTGATTATTGGAATCTAATACTAATTCCAATATTCGTTTTATTATTTGTTAAACTAGGTGCACTATGGCCGGCTGGCCCTATTCTTTAATTGGAGGATGAGTTATTTGCATATTGATCATTCGTTCAATCTCTAAGCCAGTCACCTAGAAGGAAGCATCAAGACGTATCATCGTTTAAATTTGGCGCAGTGGTCACGCGGTGGGAGTGAAGTGAACTAAGTGTTGGACATTGCTACGGACGATAGCCAATCGGCGTAGTGTACTTCGTTCACTGAGCGACAGACTCTAAACAGCCAATCGGCTGAGACTTTAATGAGCGTCTGTTTTTCCGTGCTCTTGTGTACTTGTCAACTTGTATTATAGAAATCCATTTATTTTTTGTTCGAAATTGAAAAGGCTGCAATTAAAATTGTATTGCCACCAAATTGGATTCTTAAGGAATCGTAAATTATTATTTGGGCGTGACCCTCATAATTATTAGACAATTGAAAATAGGCGTTGCCTTTGATTTATTAAAAAGGAACGAACATTATCTGAGGTATGTCTTTCGCTCTTTCCTTCGTGATTTTGTCTTGTGTTTCCGGACTTCATCCGAGATCATTATATCATCTAATTAATTAACTTTAAAAATGATTGTAATCACTTGCTTATAATTAAATTGATTCTGATTTGCATATTTCCAAAATGACGCGATATATAATTCATAATCTGCTTCAACCACCATTTTGGAAATCAACTATTTAGAATTAGTTTTTGATTTATTATTAAGCCTGTTGCAGTATTTCACGAAAACATGTAAACAAACACAGAAAAATAGCAAAATCTGTGGAATGCCTTAAAATCCGCCATTGTGTCCACATCTTACCAATACGCGGTGTTTGAGGTCGCAAAAATGATGTGTTTGAAGTGTCGTTTTTTTTATCGACAATCTTTTGGTTGTACGACAGGGGCTATCTGCTTATTTTCTGAAAAAAGAAATTTGTTTGACTAAAAAGTGAATTTTTACAAGTGAGGAGACGCGGGTTGAGGGGTGCGGGTAAACAGTACTTAGATTTTGCCAAGTCCCTGTCCGAGCAAAAAAGGCACAAAACTTCACTCCAAGGGTGCGTCATTCACTTAGAAAAATTTTCCGAATCTCGCTATGCACTTCAAAGCCCGAGCACTTACGAAAATCGTGTAAAAAAAGAAGTTTTATAAATCGCGTACTACACATGTGCTAGTTACTTGAATAGTTACTGGACCTGTCAGCTGTTTCGCAGGGTCGCCAATTGACCATTATATATACCATTATATTTACCATTAGACTAATGGTAAATTTGCAACCCTGCGAAACAGCTGACAGGTCCAGTAACTATTCAAGTAACTAGCACATGTGTAGTACGCGATTTATAAAACTTCTTTTTTTACACGATTTTCGTAAGTGCTCGGGCTTTGAAGTGCATAGCGAGATTCGGAAAATTTTTCTAAGTGAGTGACGCACCCTTGGTGTGAAGTTTTATGCCTTTTTTGCTCGGACAGGGACTTGGCAAAATCTAAGTACTGTTTACCCGCACCCCTCAACTCGCGTCTCCTCACTTGTAAAAATTCACTTTTTAGTCAAACAAATTTCTTTTTTCAGAAAATAAGCAGATAGCCCCTGTCGTACAACCAAAAGATTGTCGATAAAAAAAACGACACTTCAAACACATCATTTTTGCGACCTCAAACACCGCGTATTGCTAAGATGTGGACACAATGGCGGATTTGAGTAAAGTCTACATTAATTTTTAGTGGTTTGAAAATGCTCCAACACCGTTAATTAAACTCAGTAATTTGAAAAGAGTCGAATCTTGTTGATCATTGTAGATTGTTTAACTAAATTTCTATATTGAGAGTCAAAACTCTAATAACTAAATTGTATTTAAATCTGATGATCTGAATTGTAATGACCATTGTCGTAAATAACGTAAATGGGCATAACTCCATATTGAATTATGTTTAAATAATAAATTGAATATTATTATTTCTGTGAATTTATAAAATGACTCATTTTTATTGATATGTCATGATCCCCTTACCTCGACCCCTCTACTTGTTGAGTTAGGCTGGGTTTTAATTATTCCTAAATTCATTTTAAAATCATTTTGAATCTCTTTTGGTTATTTTGGAGAATTGTAAAATAACCTGGCGTCCATAAAATTTAAAATAAGCAAAAATAAGCGTCTAAGCAAAAATAATTTCAGGTGCCATGTAACCTTTTAGTAAATTATTATTTAGCTTAAAATTACATTTAAAATTGAGCAAAGGGTTATAATATGTATTCAACTTTTTTGATAACATAACCAGTGAAGACACATTTTTTTATTTTTGCAATTGTCATATGAACCCGCCATACAATAAAATGAATGACCTTGGGGGTTATGTTATCAAAAAAGTTGAATTCACGTCTAGACGTAAAATTTCGCTTTCTTTCAGAATCTGCAGTCAATTATTTTTGGCAGAATAAACACATTTGAGTAATTTGAATCAATTTAACTATTTTTTCAGGATTTGACCTTGAATTGATCTTAAACCTGACCTAATTGGGACAAACGGACACCGGATTCGGATTCAGCGACCCAAAAAACATAAGGATATACTAGTCACTTTGCGGGAACAGGACCTTTTTTTGTGTGCCTGTGATAATCCAAATTCCTTGATCGTGTGGAATTCTATGAAGGGGGAGTATCCTCATATTTACAAGGTGGTTCTACGATTTTTTCAGATACTTGTGACATCAGTGCCTTCTGAAAGGCTTTTTTCCCACGCAGGGTTAATAGGCAGTCAACTACGCAGTCGCATTTTAGAAAAGCACCTGAATCAACTCGTCTTTTTGCGCGGTCTCCATGTACATGTATCATGTATTTGAAATACCTGTGAATTAATGTGAGAAAAATATTGTAAAATGACGGTTCATTATTTCCTGTGTAACGGAGGACAGTTTCATTAAATCAGTAAAAGATAGTCTTTTAAAAAAATATGAATTTTTATTTGCAGAGCTAAAAAAATGTTTGACTTAACTTATTTTCGTATATCATTTGGGAATATTTTATGTGACATTAGCCTAATCTTTATAACATAATTTTTATTATTTTCACTACTCACGCTTTAAATTTTATGGTTACAGTATCTATATAGCCTCCAATAGTGCGACTTACACTAAAATTGCAATATATGTATGCCAGCTATATATAATGCGTTCTTTGGTGATATATGGCCGGAACAGTTAACGTTGTCAAAAATATTCATTTTGACTGATGTAAGGATATTCCTATATTCCATCGTCCGATTCCGGATATACGTTCAGTTGTCAAAAGGAATAACTTTTCTGTCATACTCACACTACTTTTCCGTGCATAGAGGAAGCTTTGTAGTGGTAACAAAATCCAGTTTTAAAATAGTATATTACGTGACAAGGGGCGAAAAGCAACAATTTCACGAGTGTGAAGTTAGCTGCCCGAGCGTAGCGAAGGCAGATATCACACGAGTGAAATTCTCGCCTTTCCTCATGTCACGTATACTATTTCTTATAACATCAATTGAAAATTCGACTTCCGATGCCTTCTGTTCAGTTGTTTTTTACTTTCGACCCTAGTTTTGAAACTGCTACACTTGCTCCACTATGAATGCATCGAAAGTCGAATTTTCAATTTTGATGTCATGAAAAACTATTTTCATTTTTCACTTAACAGATTAATTTTTTAAAGATAAATTTTTCAAATTTCTGTATGGAGAGAAATCATCAATTTTGAGCATTTGAGAAAATTCATGCTTCCAACACTCGATGCTTCACAGGATAAGTATGGGAATTTCGTCAATTAGCAGCCCATGAGACCTTGCTTTTATTACACGCTTGTGCCACGGCTCACGTTCTATGCACTTGAGGTCCAATATTTATCTCCCGAATTCTTTCAAATATAAAATAGGTACGTGTTTTCTTCCATATACAGAATACATCTTCATTTTCGAACATTAAAATACATCCAATCTGTCAATTCTTTCAAAAGTTATCGTGCTAACTAGCTATAAATCTACGGTCAGACATGCATTCTTAAAAGCATATTTTTCGAGTTCAGGGGTTCACAAAACGTACACATTTGACAAAAGCTGAAAGGGGGGATAGGGAATTTTACAAAAATTTAGTACCATTTCTCATGAGAATGTAAAAATCATTGATAACACAGGCACACAAAAAAAAGGTTTTGTTACAGAAAGGTGACCCATATACCCTTATATTTTACGGCATGCTAAGTCCGAATCTGATGTTCGCTTACTCCTATCACGTCATAATTTTTGGGGTCTCTGAATCCTAATCTGAGGTCCACTTGATCCTATCGAATCACTATCAAGGTCAATTCAAGGTCAAACCGATAAATATTGATAAAAATAGATTTTTGATTGCAGATTCGGAAAGAGCGGGAAATTTTACCTCCAGATATGGTCTTATCAAATTCTTTCAATCAAGACCTCATAGATCAATTAGAGGTTATTTACGTTATATGTATACAAAGATTAGACGGTATTGAAAATTTTAGAAAACATGGTCATGTGAGACCATAATGATACGTTTTTGGAGTCTCTGATTCCAAATTTGATGTCCACTTGTCCCTATCGAATCACTATCAAGGTCAATTCAAGGTCAAACCGGTAAATATTGCATAAAATTGATTTTTGACTGCAGATTCGGCAAGGAAGGGAAATTTTACGTCCAGATATAATATAAAAATTTTTTTTTTCAGTTTTCAAATTTTTAATTTTTTTTCCAATTTTCCAATTCTTTGTTTAATTTTGTTCAACTCTCTTGCAGCGACAATATACAAAAGCATGAAAAAATAAAGAAAACAAAGAACTATGAACTTTTGAAATGTGTGATAGGTCTATGATGGGTCACTCTTTTTTTCTTTTGTAACGAACCCTTTTGTCTTCGAAAGATCTGCGTAGAGGATTTTTTTTTCTTTTCAAAGTGTCTGGCTGTTTTGACCTTTTAAGCGACCAGCAAACATCTACCATCATATTTACATCCCATCTTCCTTGATAGCTACGTTCCATTTCCTTAATACCTTGGTGAAATCGCTCACTTTGTTCTTCGCTATAGTTTCCGAGATTTTTTGGAAAGTAGTCATGATGAGAATGTAGGAAATGTAACTTTAAGTTCATTAAAAATAAAATAAGCATTTTTTTTGACGCAGTCATAAATTATTTAAAATAATTGTTATTATACATATATACATAGTACTTTTATGTATAATTTGAATCAATGAAAAATTTTAAAAATTTTTAAATGGCGGAGATATGAGCCAATGAGTAGAACCCTTTTTCGAAAATCCTTGTTGATGGTGTACCTAGTTTCTCGATCAGGCATTGTCTAAAAAAAAAAAAATTTTTTTTGCTTATTTAGCGAGGAAATCGCTATCGGGTGACGTAGGGAAAAAAATGAAAAAAATTTTTTGCAGAAATGACAGCTGTTTAAAAAAAAATTTCTAATTTTCATAGAAATTTTGAGTTTAAAAAATTCATAACTTATGAACAGGGCACCCAATCAAAAAAATCCTACGTCACACGATAGATAATAGTATAAAGAACATGTGTTTAAAATTTTAACAAAATCGGTTGTGTAGATCTTGAGATATCGTGTATACCAGTTTGAAAAAAAAGTAGTTTCGAGAAACACGCAAAAGAAAAAACAGTACGGCGCGAATGAGACCAAATCGCGTAAAGCTGGCTAGAACTATAAAATGTTGATAAAAGTTTGTGGATTCTTAGGATTCAGTACAGACTTACTAGTCCCTGCAGGTATATATTCATCTTCCGCCGTATCACTGTCAGTATCTCTTTCATTGTCTGAGCTTTCCCTTTCACTTCCATCGGCTGTGTTTTTAATAACATCCATAGGCTCAGTAATGTTTTCAGTGATATTCGTAGGCTCTTGAGCTGTAGTTTTAATTTTAATCGCTGATGTTATTGGGTTATTCACAGAACTTACATTGGTATACAATATCTCCGATCTATTTGATAATACAATACCTAGACGTAAAATTTCGCGCTCTTTCCGAATGTGCAATCAAAAATCTATTTTTATACATATTTATCGATATGACCTTGCATTGACCTTGATAGTGATTCGATACGGTCAAGTGGACCTGGGATTAGGATTCAGGGACCCCAAAAACGTTAGGAATAGGGGTCATTTCTAATAAAATTTTTTTTGGGCGATTTGACCTTCAATTGACCTAAATTATGACGTGGTAGGGGTAAACGGACATCAGATTCAGGCTCAGCATGCCGTAAAACAGAAGTGCATATGGGTCACTTTTCTGTAACAAGACCTTTTTTTTTGTGTGCCTGTGTAATTTACAAGGAAGTATTCCACACTGAAAAAGTAGTTCAGTATTTGAGATGATAAATGAATTAGAATTAGAATTTTCATCAGCAGGCTAAAATTTTAGAAATGTATTTCAGTGCGAAAAAATATGAGGCAAATGTTGATTCGAGTAACTAAGGAGACATTGGAGACTAAAAACAATTTTCTATTAAGAGGTCAGTCTAGTAACTCGCGCCGAAATAAATAAAGGTTATCATGTAAAAGTTTTTAGACTTAGTAAATACACTCTTAAACTATATAAAATTTTTTTTTTTTTTATTTTGTACACTTTTACGACCACAAACGTCAGCCAAGCGCAACATCTCGAAAAGAAGGTAGGTCCGCCTTGTTGATAAAATCTCGGAGCAGGGTTGTCTAAAACAAAAAAATCAAAGTGCTTTAGATTCGATAGGACAATGGCTATGTCCCCTATGAAATTTATTCAATTATTTCAAAAAATAAAAAAATGGTGAAGAAAAAACGAAAAAACTTCAAAAAAACGCTATTTTTTCGCCGATTTTCAAAAAAAAAAAAATAGTAAAAATCAAAATTTCTGAAAACTTTTTATAGGGGACATAGCAATAGGTGTAAAGAATATTTGGTTCAAATTTCATAAGGATCGGTCCAGTAGTTTCGAAAATTTTATCAACAAGGCGAGTAAAAACGTTGTTTCGAGAAAAACGCGTTTAAAGTTTTTTTTACAGAAAATTCGTAAAAAAATATTACTTACGCCTAGTCCTATCTCCACGTAAACTTCGTTTTTTTGGCTTACTTCCTGCACGACGCTAGGATGCTGTTTGATATTTGACTTTTTTATCCATCGCGAGAATATGACAATCACGCGTCGCGAGATGTTACTCTTAACGCGGTCAGGCCGGTCAGCGCGCTCGAGGTACCTACCTTTGAAGCGTTCAAAAGTAATGTTAGAGTTCTCGGATCGTTCTAAAATTTTTACACAATATTTCTGAATATATTTACTTTCGAAATAAGTAAAAAAAAAATAGATTTTTCCAAAATGAGTTACTAGACTGACCCCTTAATCAAATATATGATACATTTCAAATGATTTCTAATTATCATTTTGTCAACATGAGTAGAAATACGGAACCATCTGATGGATTTTCATTTAGATACAAAGATGTATAAAAGAGATTACACATAGAATAAGAGATACATATGTATTTCATTATTTGAGAAGTCTGTTGTTTGATTATTATCATTACTTCATTTATTTACTATGTTTACACAAATGCATAAGCAGACATAAATCTAGTTGACATGCAGAAAGTCAAGTGAATATGAATGATATAAAAAGATAAACGAATTGATCAGTTTTATCCTAAAAAGTTCTTTCCGATTTTTTAGACAAAATTTTGGAAATCCTACAACATGGCTCGGTGCTGCAGTTTTATTGTTTTAATACTGGCGATATTGAAATTGTCCAGTGGTGCCACTGATTATTGCAGCATTAGTACTTGCAGAGCAGGAACTCATACTATGTGTCTGTATAAAGTAAGTATGTTTTTACATTCTCATCAGAAAATGTCTTAGTTTTGTGTAAAATTTGACTACCCCATTTTTTGTCAAATGTCGACGTTTTGTGACTCCCTGAACCCAAAAAAAATGTTTTTATCAATGTGTCCATATGTCTGTCTTTGGTACACTCTTTTATTGTCATAAAATAAAGGTCAAGTTCGTTAGCTAGCCATTTCTGATAAAAATTTAAAAATTAGTCGAATAATTTATCATTACGTATGACTTTTTTTTATAAAACAAAAATTGTCAGATATATAACTTTTCAAAAATTCAAAAAAATAAAGATAATTAAAACTGATGTGCACTGATGAGAATGTGTTCTTTAAGGTTGATAGAACTTTAAGTAAATTAGTTTTCTTCAAATAAAAATAAAGTAATTTAAGTAAAAGTATATATCAGAGATGAAGATTGGTAAGCGAATGCAAGCGTGCGAAGTGTGATGCGAATGTGCTCACAAGGCACCCCTAATTTTATTGAACGAGTTTAAGCCGCGCGCTTGAGCACGCGTATTTCATCTACAGAAACTGAAATGACAATTTAAATTCGCGCGCCTTATGATTGAGCAATAAGGTTAGCGCACTACGCATGAAGTTAGCTGAAAGGTAACGCGAAATGTGGAACGCAATGTGAAGTTGTCTAAAATCCAAGACATTTTTAGAAAAGGAAAAAAGTATAATATCTAAAAAATTTTTTAATCACTGATTTATCCGTGTTGACTGATTGTATTTCTCAAATCGATAAGTTGAATGAATAATATTATCATGTTTTTCAAAATATGTTCTTAATATTAATGACCTCTTCATGCAGAACTGCATTTAAAGTTCCTTAAATATGTAGAATTATTCGAAGTATTAAGATTATCTTGAACACATACTTTTTCTTAAACATATCAATTATTATTTAATATTAAAAAAATATCCTTGTCTAAACTGAGTTCAAATTATAAATAGCGCAATTTTTTAGATTAAAATATCAGATTATTATCACACCTTTCCTTTGTAACTCTGTGAATAAAAAAAGTAATAATAAGAATAAATTTTAGATGTACAAAATAGTTTATTATTTCATTTTATTTGTTTATTCGAGAATGGCAGAAGAGGTGCTCGGTGCAATTTCAATTTCAAAAAGTTATGTTTACATTCTTATAGGACTTTCAAAAATCTAAATTTTTCTTTCTCTTGACTTTTTTTCTCATATCGTGCGTTGTTTGGGTTAAGATTTTCATTCTCCCTTGTTTTTTTCTTTAATTTTGTAAATGCTACAAGTCTCATACTCTACTTTTTGACAAAAAGCTAAACACTCTATTATTTTACGTTTGAGATTCATTTTTCAGGGCAGACAAAGATTTGGGGCAATAGTTATAATAATAATTTTATTTATAAAACAATGGCTTAGTATAAGTGAAAAACATTTATCATCAACTTTCATATAATAAGAATTTTATTCATTACATATAGAGTGCTAAACCACAATGCGAAACATATGGTGTTGGATTAACTGATGAAGAAAAACAACTTATTTTGAAGAAGCATAATGAATTGAGACAAAAGGTAGCTGCTGGAAAGGAAACGGAAGGAAAACCAGGTCCACAACCAGCTGCAAAAAACATGCCAGATCTTGTAAGTGTATTATAATCAAGCTAAATTAAGGTCATTTTAAGCATATAAATGTTTGATTAGGATCAATTTGATTCAAATTGGCAATATACTTTAAAACTTTTCACAGAAATGGGATGATGAACTTGCAACAATAGCCCAAAGATCAGCCAATACCTGTAAATTCGGACACGATCAATGTCGAGATGTTGGTATGTAAAAATCTATCATTTAGTCTTCCAAACTTTATACAACATATGAAATTGAAAATATTCTTGAAAACAGAAGCTAGTATGTGGTTTGTGGACATCTCTAATGATTACGTTTACAATAGTGTAATGTTCGATACATAAAAAGCTCCACTTCTCTTTAGTTCATATTATATGTACGATTATTATTGTAATCTGACAGTTTTACACTATACGATGGGTACCGTCAAATTAACGTTTTAACATTTTTTTTGCTTCAGAACGATTCCAAGTAGGCCAAAACATTGGATACAGTGGATCCAGTGAAGACAAATTTTCTCCTGACGTAACGACATTTGTACAGATGTGGTACGACGAAGTAAAGTTATTCGATAGAAAAGGCGTTACAAATTATAGGTAATTAATAATATTAACAATTGAGGCACCGGATTTCAGAACTGCCTCCACGCTCGACCCGACTGAGCCCCGTAGGCCGGAGAGAGGGGATGATGCACTAAACGCCACTGAACGCGGCGATTGAGGAAAAGAATCAATTTACAACACAATAATCAACTTGTCGTTTTTCTGTTAATAATTAACGAATCAAGTTGATTTTTGCGTAGAAATATTCTCCAGGTTTGTGCGGTTCTCACAGATATAGTCGTTCAGTAAGTTATATAAATTATATGAACAATTTCACCAAACGACTATATCTGTGCGAAGCGCACAAACCTGGAGAATATTTCTACGCAAAAATCAACTCGATTCGTTAATTATTGACAGAAAAACGACAAGTTGATTGTAGCGTTGTAAATTGATTCTTTTCCTCAATCGCCGCGTTCAGTGGCGTTTAGTGAATTATCCCCTCTCTTCGGCCTCCTGGGCTCAGTCGGGTCGAGCTTAGAGGCAATTCTGCAATCCGGTGCCTCAATTATAGTAAGATGTAGACATAAATAATAGTATCGCAGTTACAATCTTTCTTGTATTTCTTGAAACGAGAGTAAACGCGCGCACATTAACTTTCTTTTTAAATGTATGTCGTATTCTATAAACTAAATAATTACTATATCTGTTTTGTGTTTTAAAAAATAATAGTTGTTAGATTGTTTTCAAAATTAATTACTATTGATGTTTAAACTAAAATATTTATTTAAGATTTAAGATTTCCCGCGTTACGCGCCATTTTCGATATACGCCGCGTCATCATTTTCTTGTGACCAATAAGGAAAAAGCATTACGTTACTAATGATCTTTTTATAATAGGATAATTGACAATTTCAAATTCAGAAGTTTAAATATTCTACAATATGGAACTGAAATACTTAGCTTGAAGGTCTTCATGATTAAAAAAATAATACTTTATAAAAATATAAAACTTACCACGTTAAAAACTACTAATGAAAAAAATAGATTTCAGCGTGCCTTCTAGTGTTTTAAATGATCTAAAAATGGTTGATTTGTACCATGGAGTATAGATATAAGGAGACCAAAGTAATGTAACGCAAAATAAGAATTTTTTTCGGGAAGTACACACGCCTGAATTTTCCGTGTGTGACGCTAGTATGATCGAAAAATGTATGTACAAAAATGGCCATTTTGTACAGTGCCATGCATTAATGCCTTCCCTTGTATACATGACAACCCAACCCTGGTTTCCATAAGATTCTAATGGAAACCAGGGTTGGGTTGACAGGTTTACAAGGGAACGCATTAATGCAGGGCACTGTACATGTGTTCATACTAGCGCCACGCACGGGAAGTTCAGGCGCGTGCATTTCCCGAAAAAAATTCTTATTTTGCGTGAAGTCCATGTACAGGACTTTGGTCTCCTTATGTCTATACTCCATGATTTGTACTGTCCCGGATCCTCTCCATTCTCGCAGTCCATTGTTCTTATTACTGCTTTACACTTATTGTTAATACCGCCAATTATTTCTTCCATAATATTTATATTTTCCCTGGCATCTTGTAAATTATTATTATTATCATTATCATAAATCAATATCTAATACTTTATTGTTCTAATTTAATTTCAGTTTCGATTCAAACGTTGGTCACTATACACAGTTAGTTTGGGCAAAGTCTACATACCTTGGCTGCGGTTTGGTTAAATACAACGAAGGAGGATTCAACAAAGTTTACTTGGTTTGCAATTACGGACCATCTGGAAACGTCATCGGGGAGGCAATTTATGAAGTTTGTTAATTCGAATTCCTATGTTAAATTGCGAAAGAATAATCAAAGCAATTGCTTGAAACGATATGTATTTTTCATGATTTTGAATATAAAAATAAATAGTTCATTACTAAATATATTGAGTACAAAAATTTTTTCACTTTGTAAATTTAAAAAAAAATAGTGAATATTGAATTAAAAACTTTTTTGTATCTTTATTAGTAGTCCCCAAAAACTAAATAAACTATAATAGTATTATATTGTGCACCAAAGGATGGAAAGTAGATAATTTGAGTTTGCTGTATAAGCCAGAGGCCAATCGAAGGCTAGTTGGAAACTCGCTTCTAAACCGGGATTGAGCCAAAGATGAGCTGATGACAATTATAGAAAATTTCAAAAGTTGTAAGTTCCTACAGGAACTTACGACAGGAAAAAAATTTTCATTATATTATAGTCAAAACCTGGTTATTGATCAAATCCTCGAGCAAACAATCTAGCTTCCATATGTCCATCCTCTTTTTTACGGAAAATCCAACCAGAGGTCAATGGTTTCTCATATTCAGGTAGATCAATTAGTTTCTAAGTATTCATCTGGTGCAGTAATTAATGTCTTCATACATTACACGCTTACACTTCAGATCAGATATAGCTACCCTGACATGCATGTCTTCCACTTCACCAGTTAATCCAGTAATATAATCTTTATACCTTGGATGAGGCTTCATTGACCTTCTATCATGCAGATTTCGATCCTTCTCTCTTTCCTTAGTTTTATTTGACGGTCCTGGCTGATCTTTATCATTATCATTGTTCCTGTTGTCATTACTGTCGTTTCTGTTATCAGACTCTTCTTGACGTTTAGCATTCGATTCTGACTGTTCAAAATGTTCTGACTCAGACGAATTTTCATTTCTCATCAATTCCTCAATTTCAATATTATTCGAATTAAATTCTACTTCAGTGCATCCTTTTTCTGCACCGATTTTCTCATCAAACAAGACATTGAAGGAGACTTCGACGTGACGCTTTTCTGGAATATGTACATGATAACCTTGTTATTCAGTATTGTATCCTATAAAAATTCCTTTTTTATTTTTCTGGTTATGTTTCTGTCGTTGATGATCTGGTGTCAACACATAACAATCACAACAAAAAGCCTCATTATTTTTTGGTTGATGTGACGACCAAACCATAAATCAGTTGGACTCTTAGACATAAAGTCCCAAGTCAGATAAAGAAACGTCAAATATTCCAATTACACTGGAACATGGATTGCTGTCCCAATTTGGTTGGTCAGTAGACACATATCAAGGGAGCGTGCAGATCGTAAGTCAGCGGCGCTTCTCTTCTCGATACCTCACCTCCTCTCATCTATGTTGGGACCAATTCAACTTTCTCAGAAGGACAGAAATCTAGGGCTCAAATCCAGCTTTAAGTGTATGTTCTAAAACGTTCTTTGGAATATTATATGATTTTAGAACATTTATTTGGCCTGACTTAGGACGTTTTTAGGACGTCCTAAAAACGAATGTGCCCACTGGGAACTAAATACTTCAAAAATTACTTATCCACGTACATAAAACAGACAAAAGGAAATTTTATAAGTCAAAAACGAATATAGGTATTGGTTTCTTTCGAGGCATAGTTAACAAAGTTAGTTAACATAGTTAACAAAATAAGTTAAAAGGATAATTTCTTCAGCGTGAAAACGGCCAGCTTACTAACGGCCAATTTACTAGAGATCAGTGTAGATGTAAAAATATATATTTAATCAAAGTGCATTCAGTAATGTACAATTTATTTTGACATGCGAAATAACAAAAGATGCAGGTCCTTTCAAAAAATTGCTTTAATAATTTTTTCACAATTTAAAATAGGATATCGAATTAAGCAGTTTCATAAATTGGTTCTCCGATGACGTTTCCAGCTGGTCCGTAATTGCAAACCAAGTAAACTTTGTTGAATCCTCCTTCATTGTATTTGACCAAACCGCAGCCAAGGTATGTAGACTTTGCCCAAACTAACTGTGTATAGTGACCAACGTTTGAATCGAAACTGAAATTAAATTAGAACAATAAAGTATTAGATATTTATTTATGATAATAATAATAATAATGAGAAAGGACTGTCGGTACGAATTGTAAAACAGTAGTAAGAACAATTAACTGCGACAGTGGAAAGAATCCGATTCAGTACAAAATGATGTTTTATATAATTAAAATCGTTCGTGTCTCTAGAATGGCTAATTAGAGTAATATTTACACCGATTAAAATTTTAAAGCACTATTCTAACTATGATCAGGATCGTTTGGTCCAGGATCTTACCCAGTCGACAAAAAGACATTGTCATCTTGAGGTCGTCGTAAAGATATCTTTAAGACATCCATGTCAATCCAATTAATGACCAAAAGACGTCTCATGTGTTAAAGATGCATTTTGGACATAAGATGTTTTTATGACTTCAATTGGACTGACATGGACGCCCTGAGGATATCTTTAAGACATCCTTAGGATGACAATTTATACCATATTATTATTATTTTGTTCTTATTATTTATTGTAATATTATTTTGAATGTATTATTATTATATCTACGCGATATTATCATTGTTAATATTATTAATTACCTATAAGTTGTAACGCCCTTTGCGTCGAATAACTTGACTTCGTCGTACCACATCTGTACAAGTGTCGTTAAGTCAGGAGAAAATTTGTCTTCACTGGATCCACTGTATGCAATGTTTTGGCCTACTTGGAATCGTTCTGAAGCAAAAAAAATGTTAAAACGTTAATTTGACGTTATCCATCGTATAGTGTAAAACTGGCAGATTACAATAATAATCGTACATATAATATGAACTAAAGAGAAGTGGAGTTTTTTATGTATCGAACATTACACTATTGTAAACGTAATCATTAGAGATGTCCATAATCCACATACTTGCTTCTGTTTTCAAGAATATTTTCAATTTCATATGTTGTATAAAGTTTGGAAGACTACATGATAGATTTTTACGTACCAACATCTCGACATTGATCGTGTCCGAATTTACAGGTATTGGCTGATCTTTGGGCTATTGTTGCAAGTTCATCGTCCCATTTCTGTAAAAAATTTTAAATTATACTGCCAATTTGAATGAAATTGATCCTAATAAAACATTTATATGCTTAAAAAGACCTTAATTTAGGTTGATTAGTAATACACTTACAAGGTCTGGCATGCTTTTTGCGGCTGGTTGTGGACCTGGTTTTCCTTCCGTTTCCTTTCCAGCAGCTACCTTTTGTCTCAATTCATTATGCTTTTTCAAAATGATTTGTTTTTCTTCATCAGTTAATCCAACACCATAGGTTTCGCATTGAGGTTTAGCACTCTATATATAATGAATAAAATTCTTATTATATGAAAGTTGATGGTAACTGTTTTTCACTTAAACTAAACCATTGTATTGTAAATAAAATTATTGTTATAACTATTGAGTAAAAATCTTTGTCAGCTCTGAAAAGTGAATCTTCGCAGATCTTTATTAGAGTTTAGCGAAAGTGTAAAATTTTAATTATTGTAATTTACAGTCGTTTAAAGTTAGAGCATTTGTTTCAAGATTTAAAAATTCTATGACGTCTGTTCATAGTGCTGAAGAAAACAAAAAATTTATCCTTACGACTTTTTTTCTAAAAAGTAGAGTATAAGACTTGTAGCATTTGCAAAAGCAAAGAAAAAAACAAGGGAGAATGAAAATCTTAACCCAAACAACGCACGATATGAGAAAAAAAGTCAAGAGAAAGAAAAATTTAGATTTTTGAATGCCCTATAAGAATGTAAACATAACTTTTTGAAATTGAAATTGCACCGAGCACCTCTTCTGCCATTCTCGAATAAACAAACAAAATGAAATAATAAACTATTTTGTACATCCGAAATTTATTCTTATTATTACTTTTTTTATTCACAGAGTTACAAAGGAAAGGTGAGATAATAATCTGATATTTTAATCTAAAAAAATTGCACTATTTATAATTTGAACGCAGTTTAGACAAGGATATTTTTTTTTGCTGTGCTAACTCATTTGATAATCATTAAATAATATTTGATATGTTTAAGAAAAAGTATGTGTTCAAGATAATCTTTATACTTCGAATAATTCTACATATTTAATGAATTTTAAATGCAGTTCTGCATGAAAAGGTTATTAATATTAAGAACATATTTTGGAAAACATGGTATTATTATTCATGATATCGATTTGAGAAATACAGTCAGTCAACACGGATAAATCAATGATTGAAAAATTTTTTTATAGATTATACTTTTTTTTAAATAAAAATACATACTTACTTTATACAGACACATAGTGTGAGTTCCTGGGCTGCAAGAACTAAGGCTGCAGTAATCAGTTGCACCACTGGACAATTTCAATATCGCCAGCATTAAAACAATGAAACTACAGCACCGAGCCATTTTGTAAGATTTCTAAAATTTTGTCTGAACAATCGGAAAAAACTTTTTATAATGAAATTGATCAATTCGTTTACCTTTTTATATCATTCACATTGACTTGTTTTTGTGCCTTTTAACTACATTTATCTTTACATACGCAGAACATGTGTAAACATAGTAAATCAATGAAGTAATGGTAATCAAAAAACAGACTTCTCAAATAAAGAAATATATATGTATTTTTACATTCTCATCAGTGGAGGTAAAAGAAGAAAATTTGTGAAAAATGTGACCCCTCCTTCCCGTTTTTATCAATTTTCCACATTTTGTGACTCTCTTAAGGGGTTACACCACCATGAGATTTTCAAAAAATCGATTTTTATTTTTTTATTTAGATAAATTGTTTATACTTTTAAGAATATTTTAACCCATTAACGTCCAGTCGGACACATTTTGTTTACCTCTCTTCCCGCGCTCACAGCTATTGCATTTCGACCAAAAAAAAATCTAAAAAATGTATACTTATAGTTTGAAGTGTGCTCTTTCCGGTGGTATCACTCAAATTCTCGAAGAAAATTTTTGTTTGTTCGAAAAATGCAGTTTGAAACAAAAAAAAAACATGATTTTCGAAGGAATTTTTTTTTTTAAATCGAGTTTTCAAAGATTTACAGGCATGGAATCATCTTGGAACAGGTCTAGATCGTGGACGCGATGTCTGAATTTAAAGAATATGAGGTTGTGAAGTTATTTTGAACAATTAGAAACTTCAAAATGGCGCTCGAATTGCAAAATTTTTGCCAGAAAATTCATGAATTTTTTTCTCAGAAACGAAGCACTTTAAAAAAAATTATAAAGAACAAAAAGTGCTTATAATTGATCAAAGAATACACCGGAATTTTTCCAAAATGATTTGAGTAATTTTTTGGTTTTGTTAATTGCTAATTTTTTATGAATTGAAAAAATCGCTCCAATCGTTTTGAAAAAATTCAAGGGTGTTTCTTGTTCAATTCTAAGCACTTTTTGTTCTTTGTAATTTTTTAGTAAAGTCCTTCGTTTTTGAGAAAAAAAATCGGAAATAATTGGAATTTTTCCAAAATACTGACATTTTGGAATTTTTTTTCTCAGAAACGAAGCATTTTACGAGAAAATTACTAAGAACAAGAATTGTTTAGAATTAGCCAAAAAATACACCAGAATTTTTTCAAAACGATTCAAGTGATTTTTTTCGTTTTGCAAATTTTTGATAAATTGCAAAAATCGCTTGAATCGTTTTGTAAAAATTCAGGTGTATTCGCTGGTCAATTCTAAGCACTTTTTGTTCTTCTCAATTTTTTTTAAAGTGCTTCGTTTCTGAGAAAAAAATTCATGAATTTTCTGGCAAAAATTTTGAAATTCGGGCGCCATTTTGAAGTTTCTAATTGTTCAAAATAACTTCACAAACTCATATTCTTTAAATTCAGACATCGCGTCCACGATCTAGACCTGTTCCAAGATGATTCCATGTCTGTAAATCTTTGAAAACTCGATTTAAAAAAAAAAATTCCTTCGAAAATCATGTTTTTTTTGTTTCAAACTGCATTTTTCGAACAAACAAAAATTTTCTTCGAGAATTTGAGTGATACCACCGGAAAGAGCACACTTCAAACTATAGGTATACATTTTTTAGATTTTTTTTTGGTCGAAATGCAATAGCTGCGAGCGCGGGAAGAGAGGTAAACAAAATGTGTCCGACTGGACGTTAATGGGTTAAGCGTTCAATTATTTCACAATTTTTCAAACTATTTCCGAAGTTACAACGATTATAAGTGAGCGCGTAACTGAAACTCAGGTTCCGTTCGGACCCGCCATTTTGTTTTTGAAATTTTTGACACCGGATTCGTCATCAGCGAGCCCAAAAACCACTGAATAACAGAATTTGTCCCATTTTATCAACATTTTATAGTTCTAGCCAGCTTTACGCGATTTGGTCTCATTCGCGCCGTACTGTTTTTTCTTTTGCGTGTTTCTCGAAACTACTTTTTTTTCAAACTGGTGTACACGATATCTCAAGATCTACTCAACCGATTTTGTTAAAATTTTAAACACATGTTCTTTATACTATTATCTATCGTGTGACGTAGGATTTTTTTGATTGGGTGCCCTGTTCATAAGTTATGAATTTTTTAAACTCAAAATTTCTATGAAAATTAGAAATTTTTTTTTAAACAGCTGTCATTTCTGCAAAAAATTTTTTTCATTTTTTTCCCTACGTCACCCGATAGCGATTTCCTCGCTAAATAAGCAAAAAAAATTTTTTTTTTTTGAGACAATGCCTGATCGAGAAACTAGGTACACCATCAACAAGGATTTTCGAAAAAGGGTTCTACTCATTGGCTCATATCTCCGCCATTTAAAAATTTTAAAAATTTTTCATTTATTCAAATTGTACATAAAAGTACTATGTATATATGTATAATAACAATTATTTTAATTAATTTATGACTGCGTCAAAAAAAATGCTTATTTTTATACCTATTTTCCCACGCTCCAGTGTGGTGTAACCCCTTAATTCGAAAAACATCATTTAAGATGTGTTTACTGACACTCATAGGCACAGACAAATATCGGTGTCTATAATTTGTATAGTTTTTTAATAGGATAACTTTTGAAAGAATTGTCAGATTTGATTAGCCTTTTGTATATTCTTTTAGGGTCCTAAAATTAAGGACCAATTTTTTTGTTTGAAAAATTAAATGTAAGGCTATTCTTCACAGTCGAGAAGATAAAAAAAGGAAAATGAAAATTTAAAGCCAAACAGAGCACGATATGGAAAAAATTCAAGAGAGCGTAACAAAAATTGTTACTTTTAAGATGATCTTTAAACCCTCCTTTGTACATTTTTTGTTAGGATTATATATATATATATATATAATTTCTTTTCTTAGTTCCTGAGGTAATTGAAAATAGAACTTAAAAAAAAACATTAAATATGGTTTTACAAAAAACCTTATATTAAACTCTTTTAAGAATGCTTTGAAGTTTCTTATAATCAAATAAAATTCCTTGAAATATCTTGCAATTTCCTAAAATCACTTAAAGTCTGTATATAAAATCATTCGAAATTCATTAAAGTCACTAGAAATCCCTTAAGGGCGTTGGACCCAATTTAAAACTTGCCTCCAACACCCTTAGAAAGACGGGAATACGCCTGGTAAATTTCTCCTAGTAAATAATTAAAAATAAAATGGTTTTGGAAACTTTGTTTTATATTCTTAATCGAATAAATGTAAAATATATAAATAAATAAAAAAAGTTCGTCAAACTAGAAGTCTGAAACTATAACCCAATTTCTTCAGTGACATTTAAAACGTCAAAATTGACATCACATGCATTTTGAAAAAATTAAAGTCTAAAATATTTATTTATCAACAAAAACAATTACAATTGATTTAAAGTGCTATTTTATACTTTCAATTTATCATTCAAAAGTCATAATATTTGCAGTCGTTGAGATCTTCAACGTTTAATAAAAAAAACAAAAACATTGATAATTCTAAAGGAAGTAATGTACATTTGAAAATATTTCAGTGTTTACCGTGCTTATCGAAAAATTGTGGATATATCAAAGGTCGTTTAAGATCATGAATGACTTTTTAGACGAAAATTCTAGAAACGTATTTCATTGAAACATTAATAAGGAAAATATGTTGATTCGAATAACGAAGGAGTCATTGCAGATGAAAAGCAATCTATTTTTATGCAAATTGTATGATATATTTTAATTAACTTTGATATCATTTTGTCAACATAGGTGAAAATACGGCACCATCTGGTGGATTTTCATTTAAATACAAAGATATGATGTATATCCTTTTTAAATGTGTAGGAATATTTGAACATAATATAAAATATCTATCTGCTTCGAGGGCAGATATTTTATTTTTATGTTTACACATATCCTTAATGGTATGTGTTACTTAAGGGGTCAGGTGCAGTTGTAAGTTTGAAAAAAACGATTTCTTTACCTTTTATAAAAGTGTAACATTTAAAAAGTATTATGTAGAAAATTCAAGTAAATCGGAACATAACTATCGGAGATATATGACTTTAACCAAAGGCATCTCGAGCGTTTCGCGGGGTTGAGCTGTGCACAATTATATATTAATATTTATTATATAAACCTATCAAAAAAATTCTCATTCACACATCGCGCTTCGCTCACCGTGTGTCGCCATTCGGGACGCTTGCACGCTTTGCGGCGCTTGCGCTCTGCGGGATGCTTACACCCTACGGGTCGCTTGCGCCCTTCGGGACGCTTGAGCCTCTATGTTTTTGTTTAAGTTACTACAACTAAAAAGGTAAACGAAAAAATAATTTACCTAATAATCAATCGACCTTAAGGAACACATTCTCATCAGGGCACTCGATCGCGCTTCGCGATCGATATTTGATACAAATTTTTTGATTACATGTAATTCTTTCAGAAGAATGTAAAAAATAACTCTGTATACAAAGATATCCACTACCATTAAAAGAAAAACTACTCATCCTATTGAAAAAGTAGCTAGAGAACTTGTAGAACTTTTGAAAACCAATAATTATGTTTCTTATAATTTTCTCTGCATCTCGCGTAATGTGGCTCAAAATTTGAATTTTCAATTTTTTAAGAAAATTCAAAAAGTTTGTATTCCAATCCTATAGGTTCAAAACAAAACATAGTCTAATGCCTTTTGACAGTCTGTTCTTTACCAATCTTCTCTACTTAAAGGAAAATAAAAGAAGGCACTGGATTGGCAGTTTCAGACAATAGTCGAGACTTGTAACCGAGCACCCGAATGAAGCTCGTCGAAATGACTTTCAACCAATCGCATCGCTTATCTCCATAATACTCTTGTCCGAGGAGGATGAGAAATATCCGAATGGGACCGGGCTCATGATTGGCTCTCGCAGGCTATTCTCTGAACCAATCATGGCGCTCGATTCCCCTCACGGGTACGCTAGTTCTTCGATCAAGATCTATATAAAGCGCAATCTTTCACTTCCCAAGTAACTTTTTTCCGTTCGTGAGACCTACAACCTGGACGCACCGCTCGACCGAGCATTCCTTCTCTGTATGAGTCTCGACGCTGCCTCGCACCATTGAGTGCCAGCCTACGAATCGAACTTTTGACGCACTTCTTTCTTCTCTCTACCTATCATCCTAACAGTTTATTATTATTAACAAGGGACAACTCAAACAAATTTATGGAACTTTAATCCTCCTATTTTATCCTCTTTCCTAAATATCTACGACCGAGTTCTCGAGTATCCTCCGGGATACCGACTTAGGACCGGGGCGGGTATTAGGAGAGATTTTTCCTCTTTTTTTTTTTAGAGAAAGTTAATATTCAGTAATACACATTTCAGTAAAATAAAAATGAGGTAAAATTTAATTTAGGTAACATTCATGCGCCCCAAATTTTATTATGCAGTTGGTTCTACGATGCTTCGTCTCCAATCGGATTCACTTTTTCTTAATAAAGGATATCATTATTAAAAAATAAACTGACTAAATAATACAAACATTTAATGAATTTTCGCAGTTATTACACAGACAAGAGAAATTGATCTCGATATTACCTTCATATTTACCTGTGTATAGTGGTGAAAATGTACATAACTCTTTAGCAATACTGCGAAAATAATGTATTTGAAATTTATATGTTGTATATTGTGCAGAAGGAAGCATTTATAATGACATCGTTCCAAATCGACGAGAATACGGCTTAATTACCTCGAACTCGCATCCTCTATTAAATTCAGCTTACCCTATAGTGGTTTCCATGGTAGAGAATAAATAAGCGTGAAAAGAGATAATAATGAGCTGATAAAATATTTATTCTTAAAATTATTTACAGTTTTATATTCATAATTAACATTACTAATGATAGAAGAAATAGTAGAGTACCTTCAAAAAAATATGTAGATGATAAATTAAAAAAAATGAATGTAACTTTATTACATTCTCAGCAGAGAATGTAGCTGCTATGATAAATAGTTCTTGAAATGACCGCTAGTGTCGCATAATAAAAAAGTTTTTTTTAAGCTAATTAAGTCCTCTACCAACACCGATAATCATATTATGGATAGATTACATTTCTGAGAAGTTATCACGGAAAATCCGATTTTTTCCACTAATTGACTTCACCAAAATGCGCTCTCTCTCGGTAACCAATGAAATTTTTTTTTTAGTTCCATGCCCATTTTGAAGGCAATTTCATTCTCTACAAATCATATCCGAACAATTTTTATGATAAAATACATTCCTGAGAAGATATTCCCGAAAATCGATTTGCGATATTTAAATACTCTACTGATATACGCCCTATGACGGTAACCATTTGATGTTTTTTAAAGTTCCATAGCCCATTTTGAATGTAATTTAATTCTCTACTAACAATATTCGAACAACTTTTATGATAAAATACATCCCTGAGGAGATATTCTTAAAAACCGATTTTTGGCACTTTCGACTGAACAGAAAAATAATTTTTCGACGAACAGGATCTGATCCTAGGTACCAAGGAAAGCATTGATTGCCACATTCACTTTTCTTAAGTGTTTCAGACGGAGTTTTTTTTGCTTCGCAACCACCGCAATAAGAAGTTATAATTGAAAAATTAATTTTCCAAAAATTATAAATGTACACCAAAATTTTTCAATTCAATATTTATAAAAAGCCTTCGGCATGTTTACAGATATTTATTATGCAAACAAGCTTTGTTTTCATCAATTTATCTACAAGTGTTCTCAAGTTAAAGTGGCGACGAAAAACGGCGACATTCATTCGCACACACACACAGTACACAATTGATTAGATTCTTGTATTAGGCATTTATCAAGAGAGAAAAGTTTAATTAAACCTTTTTAAAAATATTGAAAAATGTAATGGCAACAAAGCCTCCTCTTTGAGGAAGCAATAGAAGAAGATAAAAAATTGCATCTATCAGTAGTAAGCTAGACTCAGAAAAAAGTTTGTTGGAATCAAACAAACGTAGCATTGATATAGGATCTAAGAAAAAATATCTTTAAATTAAACAAAACTTGTTTGAATTAAAAAAAATTTGTTTGATCCAAAGAAATCTTTTTTTTAATATGATGAAATCAATTTTTTTGAATTAAAGAAAATTTCTTTGAATCAAAAAAATGTTGTTTCTTCAACACATGCATGAAAATCACATATTTTCGAACGCGTAAAGCGAGCTGAAAGTTACTGTTTGCCGAGCAGTGAAAAAAACTGGGAAAAAAACTCCTAACAAGGACAAAAACTCCAGCTGGAGGTAAAAAAACTAGCGACAGTACCGCCTCTGGTGGAGAACCTTGTAGTCGCGCTATTCTAACCTCTGGAAACAGCAACTTTCAGCTGGCTTTACACGCTCTCAAATACGTGGTTTCGTGCACTTTTTGAAGAAAATATCGTATGCAACTAGGGATACAGGCGTTTTTGCCGAGCGTGACGTATGCAGAACGAGTCGTAGCTCGAGGACGCACGCCGAAGGCGCCCCGAAAGCGAAGACGAGTTCTGTATACGTCACGCTCGACAAAAAACGCCTGTATGTATCCCTTGACTTGATGCATAATATACTATTAATTCAAAGATATTTTTTCTTTGACCCTATATAAAAGATACGTTTGTTTGATTCGAACAAATTTTTTTTTTGAATGTATAAGATAATACTTTTATCTCATTTTTTTCAAAAAGTGAAAATGATCGTTTTCCCAATGATCATTCATTTTACTTTCAATTATGAAAACGTGGTTGAATAAATTAGTCTAGGAGTTTTGATATCATAGCAAAGTGTTAAGATATGGTTACAATCAATAGTGTGTGCTGACAAACAGCTGTGTTTGTACTGATCGACATGTTATTTCGTCGCATCATCAGTAGTTTACCTTAAAACTGAACAATAAACAGTAAATATTGTAATAATACGAATAATTTACGAATAATAATATATGAACGAAGTGATATGTAAGAATAAAAGTATTTAAATTGTCTATGATTTTCGTAACTTATGGAAATTGTGTTCTAAAAAAATTATCATTTTCAAATTTTTGCAACATACATCGCAACTTTAGCAACATACATTGTTAGCCAAATTCTAAAAATCGAAGCTTTTAATAAGATATGGTATCAAAATAAACAGTTTATTTTATGAATTTAAAATCTATTAGATATACTGTCCATGGTCATACTATTACACCAAAGCTTAGAAATAAATATTTCATATTATTTTTTCTTAACCCTTTGCGGCGCAGTGGTAACCCAGATTACTGCCTTTTTTATTCACAACTTTTGTCTCTAAATTCAACATTTTTTAAGAAATTATAATGATTTCTTGTTGAAATCGTATCTGAAGCATGGTAGAATTAAAAAAAATATTAACGAGCGTATTTCATAAAATTATAAATACTTATGAATAAACAAAATTTGAAAATCACTCTTTTTTAAAGAAAAAATTCAGTTTTGATCGACGTATTAAATAAATTGGAATGAAACTTTGCAGCTGGGGGTTTTCAAGGTCGCTGATTATGAATCCGGAGCCTGATTTTTAAAGTTCAAAATGGCGGACGAGTTTTCAAAAAATTTTCATGAATATTTCCACTCGGGGGTTTTCGATGTCGCTCATTACGAATCCGGAGCCAGATTTTCAAAATTCAAAATGGCGGATCCAATGTGGCGGACGAGTTTCCAAAAAATTGAAGAATTTTCATGAAACTTTTCATTGGGGGGTTTTCGAGGTCACTGATTACGAATCCGGAAACCGATTTTCAAAATTCAAAATGGCGGGTCTAATATGGCGGACGAGTTTTCAAAAAATTGAAGAATTGTCATGAAACTTTCCATTGGGGGCTTTGAGGGTCGCTCATTACGAATCAGGAGTCCAATTTTCAAAATTCAAAATGGTGGATCCCATATGGTGGACGAGTTTTCAAAAAATTGAAGAATTTTCTTGAAACCTGACATTTAGGGTTTTCGGGGGGGTCTCAAATAATGAATCTGCAGTCATATTGAACCTTTCCGGTACCTAATCCCAGCTAGCTTACACTTGGCGTTACCCGGAACTAAAAATTCCAGAAAGTATGCTATATGCATAAAAAAACGGATAACAAGATTCACGGAAATCTAACAACCTTTTCAACAATATCTTATCCACCATATTGAATCCGTCATTTTGAATTTTTGAAATCTGACTTTAGATTCGTTATCTGAGACCCGCAAAACCCCACATGCTAAGATTCCTGATAATCCATGAATTTTTTTAAAATTCGTCCCCCATATTGGATCCACCATTTTGAATTTTGAAAATTGGACTCCGGATTCGTAATCAGCGACCCTCAAAGCTCCCAGATGCCAAGTTTCATGGCAATTCTTCAATTTTTTGAAAACTCGTCCGCCATATTAGACCGGCTATTTTGAATTTTGAAAATCGGTTTCCGGATTCGTAATCAGTGACCTCGAAAACCCCCCAATGGAAAATTTCATGAAAATTCTTCAATTTTTTGAAAACTCGTCCGCCACATTGGATCCGCCATTTTGAATTTTGAAAATCTGGCTCCGGATTCGTAATCAGCGACCTCGAAAACCTCCAAGTGGAAAGTTTCATGAAAATTCTGCAATTTTTTAGAAACTCGTCCGCCATATTGGATCCTCCATTTTGAATTTTGAAAATCTGGCTCCGGATTCGTAATCAGCGACCTTGAAAACCCCCGAGTGGAAAATCTTATGAAAATCGGTTTGATAGAAAAATGTGCGCCGCAAAAGGGTTAAGGGGTTAGTACCAAAGAACATTTTTGAAAAATTGATTTTCTAAAAAGTGCAAGTTCTTATAATAAATATATGTAGAATTGTTGGATTAATCATTATTTTGGTCATAAATATCGAGAACAGATCGACAAACGCAAAACAACGTAAGCATCTCGAACGCGCCGAACGTGCATTTGGCGCGCGTTTGAAGCAAATGACCTTGAAAATGGAACTCAAGGGCAAAATTGATGGTACAGATAAATGGCCCTCTCGATTCTGGTCAACTTTTGTCTAAACCATTCTTTCGTAAATAAAGTATTTTAGAAGATACATGTAGATTAAAATGGATCACCCTGTATTTTAGATCAAAAACTAAACGCGTTTTTCTCGAAACAACGTATTTCGACCTAGCGTGCATGATTCCGATAAAACTATTGGACGGATCGGGCTGAAATTTGGATATGTTATTCTAAACATGTGTCGCTACCACATGAACCAGAATAATAATTATTGATTAATATTTAGCCTTTTTTTAAACAATTTACGGTTGAAAAAAGGTGAAAAATCTTGAAATCGGCTATTTTGTATTTATTTTTTTTCGGATTTCAATTATTCTGGTTGATGCGATAGCGACACATGTGTAGAACAACATATTTAAATTTCAGCCCGATCGGTCCAATAGTTTTCTCTGAATTATGCACGCCAGTTTTTAAAATGGATAACTTCCGGCAGCCATACCAACCAGATTTATTATTAAAAAAAAAAAAATTTTTGTAAGTGTTTTATATCTATAATCTTGTGTGGAAAGTTAGGATTTGTAATATAAAATTTAATCTGATAAAAAAATTCTTTAAAAAAAAGGTGAAAACTTCGGTACTAACCCCTTAAGACTTATCTAGAATTAACTCATCATATCCGATTTTTTATTTTTCTGTCTCACACATTTTGTGAATCGAATAAAACAGCAAAACTTTTCCTATTTTCCACTTCGGTGAAGTGCGCTCAGTTCCCACTGTTACCAACCTAATACGTGTTTTAGTTTTCTCGAAATCCAGGTGGCTCAATTTCAAGCCCTATATCAAATTCAAAATATTTCCTTTATCAATAAAATTGAAAATTAATTTTATTTTTAAGAGTATTTCTAGGTACTACAGGAGGAAAAAAACTACTGGGATGAATGGGGTCGGAGAGTTCGAAATGAAGTTCTTCATTTAATTAAAGAAGACGCAGGAATTCGTGATAACGCACATTTCTGTGAGAAAGCAGCAGATTTTATTCTATCTCATTTGTACTTATTGTCATTAATTACGTCTTCACTTCGAGATGAATTTGGATATGGACGTGTACCTGCAATAAATGCACCAGTCGAATCCAACTTCAATGCTTGCCCATGAGAGTGGATGACGCAGTAAAGCATCTCGTAGCTTCAAGGAAGAAACGGGCCAACAAAGACTACGACGAAAACGAGAATAACGACGTTGACGATGACGAGGACAAGGAGGCTATCACGGGAAAAAGGAAACGGGAACATGATCAGCCATCTTCTTAAAAAAAAATTAAACTGTCTATTGTAGAAACCAATATAAGTGATACTTTTTGGATTATTTTTTATTTATTTTTAATTGAATTCTTCATTAAATTTATTTTATTTTACTTTCAGGAACTTCGGCTTGAAGTCATGCCTAGGGATACTAAGGAAGTCGAACCCGCTCTTCAATTACCAGCTAAGGTATCTAAACAAAAGAAAAAAGGAGGTGCCCTCAAAGCCCATACCTTAGTTTGGGCAGCCTACACAAATTGGGGTTTCCTACAAGCAATTGCCACGTCAAACAGCACCGCAGACTTCTCGTGGTTGCAGTTTTTTGAGACAACAGACAGCTCATCCCGAACCTACAGGTTACAAAGAAGTAAAGTCAAAAAATTAGAAGCCTGGACAATTGGGGAGGCTTTTAAACGAACAAAACTCCCAATAATGGGACGCTAACTGTATTTTATGATTTGGCGTGGAATCTACAAGAAAACAGTCCATGCAATTTGACAATGTTCCGAACCAATAAATTCTGAAGTAGAAGGATATGGAGAAGAAAGAATGTGTTTATCCTGCAAAAATTCGACAGATCAAATCCTCTCTACAAGACACGAAGAATATTGGAAAGATTTAAATGAAAATATCAGAACTAATTCTACTGAATTATACCTCGATAATGAATTTCCCTTTCATGACAAACTATCCCAAGTTCCTATCCTGAAGAATAGAAATACCATGAGACTAAAGTCCATAAAGTTGACTGAAAAAAAAATTACACTTCGCAACACATGTCCATTTGATAGTCTACTTCAATTGATGCTCACAAAATATGTAGATAGAGCTTTATTTAAAGCAGAAATTTACCTACGTTCATTTGAAAATCAGTTTATTCAATTAATTGTTAAAGTGTTCAAAAAAGGGATAAGTCATCAGACATATAAAGAACGAGCAGAGATTTTATACCCTTTAATGAAGCCAAAAGAAGAATGTGAAAACGTTTTTGTACTGGTAGATTGTGCTTCGGTGGTTGACAGATTATATACACAACTTGTAAATAACGCACATTTCAGGTTTAAACAATACTATCCATGTCAAATATGCGACAATGAAAAAACAAGGATGCGAAATGTTCTTTCCATTTCTGTAGAAGTAATAATAAGCAATAACTTTGCTGATGTCTTCGAAGAAGAAATTACATTCACACCAAGTCTTTGTCGAACAGTTGATTGTGATGGAATTGTCCAAACTAACGAAACATCAAAAGGTATGTAGAATTTTAAGATAGTAGATTTATTTCCAACTCATATGTTCAATTTGTACAATATCAGATTTTCTATTTAGGTAGATTTTTATTCATATAAATACTGGATAGAAACGACTCAGATTCTAGACTAGTAGTCGATAAAATTCCGACAAAGCTTCGACTACAAAATGAGAAGTACACATTGCGAAGATTTATCAATTTTTATCAACCGCAAACAAGAAGGACTGAAGATACATTTAACATGGGCCAGTACCAAAACAAATTTTTTTAAACGAACGACAACATCGTATTTTTTACTCTTTTTACTGTAAAAAATAAAAATAATATTCAAAATGTAAATGTCGTGAGGTTGAGTGAAATAAGTGAGGCGGGATCTTGGGAGTAAAATTTAATCTTATAAAATGAAACAAAAAAAGTCACAAATAAAGTTTTGATGTACAAGGAAAAAAGGTTAGGAGAACTGTCGCGCAAAGAGGAAAGAAGCAGTACCACCAACGATGGTGGTACCGTGTGGTGCAGTGACTAGTCTGCTTGTGGGTAAATGGTAAATGGTCTCCCACCAAAGTGAACTGCTCTCCCGTTTATTGAGTAAGCAGCCAGTAGTATGCGTCGGTTAGCCTAAATACCAATTGGGGCACCAGTTACACTAACATTTTTCCGTGTACCACGATTTTCAATCGTGAGTGCGAAATCGCACAATGTCCACGAATCATAAAATCGTAAAACAGAAACCGAAGCCAGTAAGGTTCAGCGCGACGAAAACGACTTGACTCAACAGAGTTCTAATTTGCAGTGCCGAGACTGCCGGGCCCTTTTCTCTGCTACGCACATGGAGTTCTTATATTCTCGAGAACTTAAATCCAGGTTATATGACCGAGAATATGACAGAATTTATTGTAATTTAAAATAATTTATGATTTTTATCAAAATTGTTATTGTTTACATTATTTACATAGTTAAATTATAGTTATATTTTAGCTAAGGCATATTTAGGAATGTAAAATATGCAAAACAACAGCTTACTATTTAACTAAGACCGCAAAATTCATCTTATAAAAAACGTCACTTTATAGGTTATGTTAGACGCTAACATGTGTAAAACTCATTAAGAAGTAATAATAGAAGTGCAAAATACAGTTTATTACACTTTATCCAAATCCGGAGTCCGTTTTGCTCCATCACGTCCAATTTAAGGGCATTTGAAGGTCAAATCTGTAAAAAAATCGATTGACAGAAGGTGACTATCATTTCTAAGGTATTAAGGGGACCCGGCAGTCAAACGTGTCGAAAGAAAAGCGATTTTTACCATTTTTTTTTTAAGCCAAGTTTATTTATTATTTCACAAGTATATAATCATTCAATTAATACATCTTTGAAGTAGTGTAGTAATTTTTTCGTGTCAAAATATTAGAAAACAAGCGAGTTATAAATAATTTCCGAAAGGTCCAAAAAAAAAGGTCGATTTCGGTATCCCTAACTGGTCAAATATGTATCATCTGAAATAAACAAAACAAAGGGCATTCGTTAGTAAACATCTGTAGTTAGGGAGTGAATGTCAGGAAATTTTGATTTTTTTTTTAAATGGCGGACTTTTGAACAAAAGAATTTTTTTTACTGAAAAAAACGCCCGTTTTTCAAAAAAAAAAAAATAATAACTTTTTTGTTGTTAAATCCTTAGGTTCACTCCCTAAATAGTTGTGTTTTACATAACTGAAAAAATTTGGTAACAATCGGATAAGCCGTTTCGGCACTACGAGGGCCACCGATTTGAAAACGTGATTTCAAGAAAAACGCATTTAAAACGCGGTCGAGCGCGCAGCAGCCACTCTATACCTCTGTCCAACCGACTTATATCTGCTTCGGTTAAAATTGTATATCTTCGTTAATAATCCTGGGATCTTTATAAAATTTCGGGAGAATATTTTTGAAATATCATTTTTCCAGAAAATGCAATTAAAAAAATCGACTTTCTGACTGACGGGTTCCCTTAACGGACGCTGAATCCGAATCTGGAATCCGTTTGATTCCATCATGTGTGCAACAAGATCAATTCAAGGTCAAATTTTCAAAATGTGAAAAAAGTCAATTTTTGACTGCAAAATTTTTGCAATCGTCAAAAATTTTTGACGATTGCAAAAATACGAAAATGTGTTTTCGTGGAACTTGACTACAGTTTTCATACGTTTTGAAGGTCGCTGAGTCCAACTTCGAGATCCATTAGACCGCAGCACTTCAGGGTCAAGGACATTTGAAGATCTAGTTGAGGTCAATCAAGTCGTTTGAGAGGCGATGACTAGTATTTCTATGATTTTGATGAGCGCTCTATCTGAATACCCCGATCACAAATGATATGTGCATAGTTTGTGAAACTTCTGTCCAGGCACATATATCGAATCAGCCGTGCATTACCTTCATAGAGATGAAGGTACTCCAAAATGCAAACAGCGTTTCGTGATATTGCAAAAATTAACACTTTTCTTCTTTTGTAGAGAACCCTTTTGTCCTCAAAAGATCTATGTAACGGAATTCTCTTTCTCTTTTGCTTAAGCATCCAACAAAAATCTGCCGTCATGTTGTCATCCCACTTTCCTTGATACCGAAATTCCATTTCCTTAATATCTTGATGAAAACGTTCACTCTGTTCTTCACTGTAGTCTCCGAGATTTTCTGGGAAGTAATCGAGAAGAGAGTATAGAAAGTGTAATTTCAAATTCATCAAACAACCCAACTTCTTGAAGTTTTCCAATAAATTGTGACGTCCGAGATAAAAGACGCACTTACCTACACTCATTTTCCGATCGACGGCACTTTTCACGCTCGGCTGATTCTACGCCTCCCCCCCCCCGAGCGTCCCTCGACAGTCAACACTGAATAGCTCGAGCTATTTTAATCCCATCCGATCGAGGGCACTCGACCCCCGAGCGGTGCCGTCGATCAGGAGATGAGTGTGATATCAATCCTTGTGCAGAATTTTATCGTTAGAGAGTACGGGGAGGGAGCAAAGTCGGAGTGGGTGGTAAAGGAAAATAGGAGGGAGGGAGGAAGTATCTTTTGAGTAAAGACTCGCCATTTTTGTAGTAACTAAGAATCGTTTATTAAAAAGTAGATTTTACAACGAACGGAGACGCCAGAGGTTCGTGTCGCTTAATAAACTAGGAAGTGTGAGTAAAAATTCTAAGGTGATGTGGATAGTTGTGGACCTGGTGGGTCAGATAGCCTAAAGTCCCGAAAAGTCGTGCGGAAAGACTAAAGGAGAGGGAATTATGATACCGAGGGGTATGCCGTCCGGGTATTGCACCTACTGGTATGCCAGTGAGGCGTGAGAGGGCGCCAGGACTGCTGATATGCCAATAGTCCGATTTCCAACGTTGCCGAGCGGTATGCCGTCCGGATGTTCCGCCTACTGGTATGCCAGTGAGGCGATGTGCTGGGTCCCAGTGGTATGCCAACGGGTCAGCTTGTTTGGGAAACGGTATGCTGCCTCCCAAACGATCTGACGATTTCTCGTCGTGCAAGCCCTTTTATACTCTAGGGGCCTTAAATGGTCGCGTGGTGAGGGAAGAACCCTTTTGGTGGGAGATGCGCGGAACGCATTTCTCGGTATCCGCGCTTCTCCGAGTCCCCATCACGCGGTATTCGCCGTGTTAGTAGAAATGGTCTTCACCGCGCTGTCTGAGTATTTTGAGGCGAAGATTCTTTCCACTTTTTCCCTGAATTATTCTATTTTATTTCTTATGTTTTAGTTTATATTTATTTAGATTTATTTCGGAGATAGCATTGTCGTTTTGGGGTTTTGCGTCTGGGCGTATATCAAGTGTATTTATGTTTAATTGTTGTTCCTCGTTTTCTATCCGGTGGAAAGCGTGATAATAGAATTATCACACAATGCCACTAGAGTCGGGGATGAGGATAACTGAACAGAGTGGTAGTCGGTGATTCGTTATAATACAATATTTATTATATAAGCAATTACAAAGGGGGAGGTTTACAATTATCAATGAAGAGCTTCATCAGAAATCCTTTTTAGAGCTGCATGAAAAACAGGTTAATAGTTAGAATTGTAAAGAGGGGGTTTGATAAGGTGAATAATTATGGGACTTACCGTTTAGCCTTGAGGCTGGAGCTTTCAGTATTGGTCGCAGGTTCTGGTCGAGGATTTCAGCGGGTGGTCCTTGGGCTGGAGCGTCAGCGTAGGTTGGTGCTGATCCAGCGTCGATAGCATAGTCAGCAGGGGGCGAATATTCTTTGGGCATGAAAGGATTTTAACTAGAAATCTCAGGTTTTGACTTCTCAGAATCAAGGATTTCTTCTTTACTCAGGAACAGGAACAGGATCAGGAACAGGATCAGGAACAGGACTTCATATTCTTAGATTCGTATAAATTAGACTCGCAATAGTCTCACAATAACCGCACAATGGCTGCACAATAGCCGCACAATAGGCGCACAATAATCTCACAATAATCGTACAATAATCGCACACGGTCAAAAGACCTCAGCATAGTTTTACAAGATTCGCGGAGAGTCCTAACTGGACTTAGATTTCACAATATTCGGTATCGACGGACTGACTGACCACTGGTTCACGGAGAGTACTTCTCGAAGGGTTTGAGCAGCAAGACCTCACGGTAAGGAGTCGGTGATGAAACTCTTCGGCGGATGTAGAGTCCAACGGCACGGTAAGGAGTCGGATGTTAGACTCAATGATGATGACCCCAACTGCACGGTATGGAGACGGATATTAGACTGATACGGGAAGGGTTGACGGGCCTACTGGATAAGGTCGTAGGTCCTTAGACGTAGATAACCGCCGAGATTAGTTTGATCTCAGACCTACGTCTAAGATCAAACTGATCTCGGCGGTTCGACAGTTTTAGAGGAGTCGACGTTGACGGTCTTGATTCGAGAGTTAGACTGACTTTTGGTGGCAAATTCGCCGGTTTTTACATTCTCATCAGAGAAGGTATTAGATTTGTGCAAAATTTGACCCCCCCAGTTTTTGTCAAATGTCCACGTTTTGGGACCCCCTGAACCCGAAAAACATGTTTTTACGAATGTGTCTGTCTGTCTGTCTGTCTGTAGATTTTTGTTTGTGAGCACGATAACTTTCGAAAGAGTTGACCGATTGGATTGTCCTTTGGTATACTCTTTTAGTGTCCTAAAATGAAGGTCAAGTTCTTTGGCCAGCCATTTTGAATGAAAATTCAAAAAGTTGGAGCCTTTTGAAAAATTTTGAAACCACTTTTTTTTTTAATTTGAAAATTCTAATGACGGATGTTCGTAGTACTCAAAAAGCGAAACAATTTTTCTTAATGAATTTTTTGGATAAAAAAAAAATTGACAGACTTATAACGTTTTCAAAATCCAAAAAAATGAAATAAAACTTGAATTAGAAGCCAAGAAACGCACGATATGAAAAAAAGTCTAAAGATAAAAAATGTTTCTTTTTGAACACCCTATAGGAT